>CAKNXH010061305.1:48759-60601 GCA_932178445.1 Andricus quercusramuli
CAGAAGGAACTGTTCAGTTTTTAAAAGAATTGGTCCTTCCGGATTGCTTTCATATGCTCAGCCTCGCGTGGGACGCTGTGGATTCATTTTCTCTTCGAAAAGCATGGAAACCACTCTTAGGGGACTTACTCCTCCGCTCATTTGCTCGGCAAGAGACCAATATAAAACAAGAACAAGAAGATCCTCTCATCGATGATGCAGTTATCATCGAACCGGAATCCCCAACTGATTTGATTAGTTTTCCTCATGAAATCTGCGATCAAGTTTCAAAACTGCTGTCTGGACCACATTATTCTGTAGAAAACTCCAGAGAATTTCTCCTGACATGGTTTGAAAATGAGGACAATGATGACGATTGTGGTTGGGAGTCATCAACAGACAGTGATATTGTAAACTTTGTTACAAATGGTAGACGTGAGCCTGAAATTGTACCTAAAATCGAAAACAGCGAAACAATGTTTGAAAATCCTGACATTGTAAACTTTGTTACATGTGGTAGGCTCGAGCCTGAGATTACACCTAAAATTGAAAACAGCGAAACTGTATTCGAAAATCCTGAAACTATGGAAATAACGTCGTCCGAGGCTTTTGGCTGCCTCATGAAATTTAAAAATTGGGTGAAATCACGAGCAAAATGCTTACCGAAACACCTTGATTGCATTAGAGAATTAGAGAACTTGGCACAACACTATGTTGGGAATCATATAGGGCTCTCTGAATATGATCATTAAAGTATTTAAAAAATGGTTTAAACAATTATTGTTTAAACAAATTTACCAAATATTAATTGTACAAATTTGTTTTCCTTACATAATCTCAGGCTCCTTTAAACATGATCATTTGAGTTGAAAAAAATTGTTTAAATAATTATTGTTTAAACAAATTCAAAATATGTACTTTCGATCAATATTTATCAGCTCAGTCTGTGAT
This sequence comes from Andricus quercusramuli, assembly GCA_932178445.1. Classification (NCBI taxonomy): domain Eukaryota; kingdom Metazoa; phylum Arthropoda; class Insecta; order Hymenoptera; family Cynipidae; genus Andricus; species Andricus quercusramuli. Next base: position 49,690 of record CAKNXH010061305.1, read on the forward strand.
TGAAGATAAGTTTGGCAAGTGTAAATAAATCATTATTTTTTTTACGATAAAAATTTTGTGAATTTATGCTATGATGAAATTCCCATTTCAAAAAGGGGAAGAAGAAAGGGGAAATAAGGTAGTTTTCTCACGAAATAGGGGAAAGATTAAACATTTAGTTTCATATGTCGAAAAGAACAAACAATCTTTTTGTAAGTCATGTTATATTCTTAAATAATTTAAAATGATTTTTCAATGATTTCTGCCATTAAAGATTCTTTTTTAAAACTTGATTATACTTAGATTGTTGGAAATCCATCCAGAGTGATATAAAAAAGTCAGAGGAAAAATAAAATTAGTTAAATACAAAATTTTGATATGTTCAACATCGTTCTCCTAAATATTTCTCTCCAAGATGTGTCATTTCATCCTTACTATATCTTTTTTTTTTCAGAAAAAATCCTAATCATTTTAAAAGACACTTATAAGGTGTCGAAGTTTTTTAAAATATTCAAAATTTAATTAAAATCTGAAGATTTAAAAAAAAATAGAAACTTTCAGAATTTTGAAAAGTTTCAAGAAAATGCAAAAGTTGTCTTGAGATTTCTGGGAAAATATAAATTAATTTTTAACTTTTAAAATAAATTTTAAGAGATTTCCAATAATTTCCTACGGTTTCGTCAAAGAAAATAGAAGATGAACAAAAATTCAAGTTGGAGTCAGTTTATGCAGGATTCTAAAAAAAAAAAAATTAAGAAAAATTCAAAATTAAAAAAAATATATATTTTTTAAGGTTTAGAAGTTTTGAACAGATTTTATAACTTTTAAGGATTGCAGAAATTGTTTAAAAAATGTAGATTATTAAAGATTTCGAAAAAGAAGCTTTTCAAGATTTTTGATAGGTTTCAAGAGACCCAAAAAAAATATCTTAAGATACCTAAGAAAATTTCAAATGATTTTTTATTTTGAAAAATAAATTCTCAGATAAAATTGAAAAAGATTTCGAATCATTTAAAATGATTTCCTACAATTTCAAAAAAGAATATAGAGGATTAAACAAAATTTAAGCTCGAATAAGTTTAAAAAAATGAAGATTTTTTGATTTTTTTAAATTAATTTCAAGAGAATTTTTTTTTAAATATTTAAAAACATTTCAAATCATGTCCCACAGTTTCGGAGAGTAGTTTAAAAGATTTTAAGACAATCTTTTTAATTTTGCATGATAAAAAAAATTTCAGGAAAAATTCGAATCATTTCAAAAGATAATTAAAAGGTGTGAAAGTTTTGAAAATATTCAAAAATATTTGAAATTTGAAGATTTCAAACAATTTTAAACAAAACGTAGATTTTTGAAGATTAAAAAAATAAGTTTTTAAAAGAATTTTCATAGGTTTCAAGAGAATAAAAAAAAGACTCCTACGAAAATTTCACTTTATTATTTAAAAAAATAAATTTTAAGAGAAAATTGAAAAAGATTTCAAAACATTTAAAATAATTTCCTAAAATTTCAAAAGAGAATAGATATAGATGATAAATTTTGTATGAAGTTCGTATATGTTTAAAACAAAATGAAGATTTTTAAAGAATTCGAAAAAAAAAAATATTTAGAAAAGTTTCAAGTAAACGAAATTTGTTTCTAAAAATTCATAGATTCTTTTATTTTGTAAAAATAATTTTGAGAGAATATTATTTTTAATATTTCAAAACTCTTCCAATGATTTCCTAAAATTTCGGAGAGGAGTGTGTAAAATTTCCTAATTTTGCAAGATTTTTTTTAAATTTCAGGAAAAAACTTTAATCATGTTAAAAGATACTTAATTTATGTAGACCTTTTTTTAAAATATTCAAAAATAATTTAAAATTGACAGATTTCAAAAAATTTTAAACAAAATGTAGATTCTTAAATATATCGAAAAAAATATTGAAACTTTTTAAGAATTTTGAAAAATTTCAAGAGAACAAAATTGTCTTAAGATTTCTGGGAAAATGTAAAATGATTTTATATTCTGAAAATCAATTTTAAGAGAAGATTGAAAAACAATTCGAAACATTTAAGAAATTTGAAAGATTTAAAGAGAATGCAAACATTTTCTGAAGATTCCTAGCAAAATTTAAAAATTATTTCATTTATAAAACTAATTTTAAGAAAATATTTTTTTTCAAGATTTAGGCCCATTTTCATAATTCAGTAGTTTTTTTTAATAATAGGAAAAACTCTAATTATTTTTAAAAATATTCCAAAGGTTTAGAAGTTTATGCAGGATTCTAAAAAAAATAAGGAAAAATTCGAATCTTGAACAAATATTTTTATGTTTCAGAAGTTATGAAAAGATTTCAGAATAATTTAAAACTTAAAGATTGCAAAAAAAATTGAATGTAGTTTCTTGATGATTTAAAAAAAGAAGCTTTTTAAGAAAATTGAAAGTTTTGAGAGAATAAAATCATACATGAAATCGCCGAATTATAAGATATCGGAACTAGAAAATTCGCAAATTTAAACAATTAAAAAAAATCTTCTATATCTATTAGAAATACAATAATCAAATATTTTTATCAGAAAACAAATATTTTTAATATTTAAAGTTTCTAAAATTAGTGTTTCAATTGTAACAATATAATATTACCGAATTGGAAAATTCTTGAATAATAAAATTCCCGACAGTTTATATATCTTCAAATTTGAAAATTCCAGATAGAAAATTGCAGAATCATAAAATATACGAACTAGAAAATTTCCAAATTATAAAAATCCCCAAAAAATTTAAAAAATATATTTTTTTAATTATTTTTATTTAATATGTTTAATATTGTTTGTTAATATTGTTTAATATGTATTATTATCATAATAATAATATTATTTATTTATTTGTTAAAAATACAATGATCAAATATTTTTATAACAAAAATTATTTTTAATGTTTAAAATTTCTAAAATCATTCTTAGAATTTAAAATAAAAATAATAGGAAACAATTTTCATCCAGAAATATATTTTTGCAATAATTGTTATTTTAAATTCAAACAATAACTTTAGAAACTTTAAACATTAAAAATATTAATTTGTATGAAAACATTTCATTATTGTTGCTAAATAAATCAATATTTTTAATGCACAACATTTTTAAATTGTTTCAATTCGGGAATTTTTTAGTTCGGATATTTTATTATTCGGGAATTTTCTATTTTGGATATTTTATAATTCGGCAAACTTCTGTCCGGAATTTTATAATTAGGGAAATTTATTAATTGGAAACTTTATTATTCGGGAATTTCGTTATTAGGAAATTTTATTATTTGGGAATTTTATTTTTCGGGATTTTTCAGTCGTCCCAAATTTTTTCCCATTATTGTTATTTTAAATTCAAATAATACTTTTAGAAATTGTAAGCATTCAAAATATATTTTTTTTCAACTAGAAATATTTGATTATTGTATTTTCAATAAATAAATAATATTTATTTAAAAAATAGTAGTTTAAATCAGGGAATTTTCTAGTTCGGATATTTCATAATTCGGCAAACTTCTGTCCGGAATTTTATTATTCGGGAATTTTATTTTTGAGGATTTTTCAGTCGTCCCAAATTTTTTTTCAATTATTATTTTAAATTCAAAAAATAATTTTAGAAACTGTGAGTATCAGAAATATATTTTTTGAATAGAAATATTGATTATTGTACTTTCAATAAATAAATAATATTTATTTAAAAAACTAAATAGTTTAAATTCAGGAATTTTATATTTCGGGAATTTTCTAGTTCGGATATTTTAAAATTCGGCAAAATTCTGTCCAGAATTTTATAATTCGGGCCGGGAATGTTTTTAATCGGGAATTTTCCAATTCAGAAAATTTATTATTCATGAATTTTATTTTTCGGAATTCTTCAGTCGACCAAAATTAAAAAAAAATTGTTATTTTAAATTTAAACAATAATTTTAGAAACTGTAAGCATTACAAATACTTTTTGAAATAGAAATATTTGATAATTGTATTTTCAATAAATAAATAATATTTATTGAAAAACTAATAGTTCAAATTAGGGAATTTTATAGTTCGGATATTTTATAATTCGGCAAACTTCTGCCTGGAATTTTATTAACCGAGAATTTTACAATTAGGGAATTTTATTTTTCGGGATTTTTCAGGCGTCCTAAAATCTTTGTCAATTATTGTTATTTTAAATCGAAACAATAATTTTAGAAACTGTAAGCATTAAAAATATTTTTTTAAATAGAAATATTTGATTATTGTATTTTGAATAAATAATATTTATTAAAAAACTAATACTTTAAATTAGGAAATTTTATAATTCGGCAAACTTCTGTCCGGAATTTCATAATTCAGGAATTTTCCAAATCGGGAATAAAATTCCCGAATAATAAAATTTCCGAATTGGAAAATTCCGGAATAATAAAACTCCGGACAGAAGTTTTTCGAATTATAAAATTCCGGACAGAAGTTTGCCGAATTATAAAATATTCGAACTAGAAAATTGCCGAAATATAAAATTTCCTAATTTAAACTATTAGTTTTTTCATAAATATTATTTATTTATTGAACATACAATTATCAAATATTTATATTTCAAAAAGTATTTTTAATGCTTACAGTTTCTAACATTATTGTTTGAATTTAAAATAACAATCATTTTAAAAAATGTTGGGACGACTGAAAAATCCCTAAAAATAAAATTCCCGAATAATGAAGTTTCCGAATTGTAAAATTTCGGACACAAGTTTGCCGAATTATAAGATATCCGAATTAGAAAATTTCCTAATTTATACTACTAGTTTTTCAATAAATATGATTTATTTATTGAAAATACAATAATAAAATATTTCTATTCGAAAAAAAATTAATTTTTTTCGTCCTATTTTGTCCAAGTTATAAAAAAAAATTAAGTTTCGTTCCCTGCAATTGGTGTTAATGCTTGGCCCTCGGCGTACAGCCATCTTGCCAGCTGACGTCATAACATGAAATACCTAATATGGAGAAACTGTGCGGCTGGCTTCTGATTGGCCGAGTTTTTTTACCTGCGCGTGGCTATACGAGTGGCTGGACCAAAGCTTTGGCTAGACCATTTTATTATTGGATCATGGTCAGTGTCAGTGCCGTATCAAAATTTCAGAAGTTGTTTACTACGACATCAGTTCGCGACTTTCTCAGCCTTTCTCCGGACCTTTCTACACGTGAAAGTTTATTTAATTTTTCGATATTATGGCTGAGCAAAGGAAAAAAACGTTTCTGTCAAAGAGCGAAAAATCTATAGTTATGCAAGAAATTAATAACGGCGAATCAAGAGATGCGATCCTAAAAAAATACAAAATTAGTAAACGAACTTTACGCAAAATTATTCAGTGTGCCTGTGAATGTGCTGAACTTCCTAAAAAATCCAACATCTGTGAGTTCAAAACCAAAAAACCAGTGCAATCTGCTAAAAATGCGGACATAGAAAATGCTGAATTAGAGGCCGCTTTATTCGAATGGTTTATCCAAAAACGAGACTCGGGTCAACCGCCGATTTCGAGAACGATCCTTGACGAAAAAATTCGAATTTTCAATGAAATGCTGAAGGGACCAGCAACCTTTCAAGTAAGTTCTTAAAAACGCATGCATTCGAGAAAAAAACCCTGAAATTTTGCAATAATTTTAACCAGTTAACTGGTCAATGGAGGATTTTCAAATTCAACATAACAATGACACATAACCTCAAAAAATGACAACTGTTGATATTGCCTGAAGGAAATATTTATTTGTATTCTTGTATCAATTTTTTTCGTTCATTTTTTGTAATTGCTAGAAAAAATATGCTAAGATGTAAAAGTAGTCGTAAAAGTCTGAGTCCTGAGTGTTGACATGAAAAAAAAACGTGTCCGATTCTGAATTTTCTGTCTAAATAGACGAATTTTCAACAAAATAGTTGAATTCTAAATCAAACAAGATCAATTTTTAACCAAATAGTTGAATTTTCGACTGAAAAAAATGACTTTTTAATAAAATACTTGAATTTTCAACAAAATAATTAAATTTTCAGTAAAACAGAATTTTTTCCAAATACTTGACTTGTCTACCTACAAATACATTTTTAACAAAATCATTAAATTCTTAACAAAATAGTTTAATCCTAAATCAAGAAGATTAATTTTTAACCAAACAGTTGAATTTTAGACTAAAAAAAATGAATTTTTAATAAAGTACTTAAATTCTCAACACAATAATTACATTTTCAGAAAAACAGTAGATTTTTTTTCAAAATACTTGACTTGTCTACCTACAAATACATTTTTAACAAAATCATTAAATTTTCAACAAAATAGTTGAATTTTTAACCAAGAAGAATAATTGTTTACAACAACAGACGAATTTTCATTTATTTTATTATGAATTCTTGATGAAAAAAATTAATTTTTATGATGAATCTGCAATTGGAATTGTTAAATTTTCAGATAAAAACAAATTTTTCAATCAAAATAAAATGACTTTAATAAAACACTTGAGTTTTCGACAAAAGAATTAATTTTTCAGCTAAATTTGGAATTTTTAATCAAATACTTGAATTGTCAACCTACAAAGATGTATTTTCAACCGAATAGTCGAATTTTCAAACAAGAAAGATTAAACCTCAACCAAAAACAGTTGATATTTCAAGCAAAAAGAAACAAAGTTTTAACAAAATCATTTCAACTTCCAACAAAACAGTTGCATTTTTAACCAAAAAGACGAATTTTCAGCCAAGAAGATCAATTTTCTAACAAAAAAGGCGAACTTTCAACAAAATACATGAATTTTTAACAGAAAAATATCAATTTTTAACCAAAAATGGAAAAGTTAGACTTTCAGTGAAAAAAGAATTAATTTTCAACTAAACAGATGAATTTTCAATTGAGACTATTTGTTTTCTACCAATAAAGAGGAATTTTATTCATTTTGTTTTGAAGTTATAACAAAAAAATTAATTTATAACAAAGTTGTTCAACTTACAACCTATTAGTTAAATTTTCACCCAAAAAGTTTTTTTTTCTTCTAAAAAAAGACGGATTTTTATCACAATAAATGAATTTCCAAACAAATAGTTGGACTTCCAACTGAAGATCAATTTAAAAAAAAAAACGGAATTTTCAACCAAATAGAAAAATTCTTAACCAAAAAGATGAATTTTCAATTACAATGATGAATTTTCCCACCACAGGGACCAATTTTACCAAAATGTTGAATTTTCAAGCCAAAAAACAAATTTTCTGTGAAAAAGTTGAATTTTCGACAAAATAGTTAAATTTTCAACCAAAGAGATGAACCTTCAATTAAGAGAGATGAATTTCCAACGAATATGATGAATCTTCAATTGGAATGGTTACATTTTCAAATAAAAACAAATTTTTCAATCAAAATAAAATGACTTTAATAAAACACTTGAATTTTCAACAAAAGAATTAAATTTTCAGCAAAAGTGTGTAATTTTTAATCAAATACTTGAATTATCAGCCTACAAAGATGCAGTTTCAACCGAATAGTTGAATTTTCAAGCAAGAAAGATTCAACTTCAACCAAAAACAGTTGATATTTCAAACAAAAAGAAACAAATTTTTAACAAAATCATTAAAATTTCATCAAAATAGTTGGATTTTTAACCAAAAAGATGAATTTTCAACCAAGAAGATTAATTTTCTAACAAAAAAGGCGAATTTTCAATAAAAAATACATGAATTTTCAAATAAACAGTTGAATTTTTAACAGAAAAAGATCAATTTTTAACCGAAAATGGAAAAGTTAGGCTTTCAGTGAAAAAAAAATTATTTTCAAGAAAAAAACTAATTTTGAACAAGATACTTAAATTTTCAACTAAAGAGATGAATTTTCAGTTGAGATTATTTGTTTTCTACCAAGAAAGGCGAATTTTACTCATTTTGTTATGAATTTATAACCAAAAGAATTAATTTTTAACAAAGTTGTTCAACTTCCAACCAGGTAGTTAAATTTTCACCCAAAAATATTTATTTTCTACCAAAAAAAGACGAATTTTTATCAGAATACATGAATTTTCAAACAAATAGTTTGATTTCCAACTGAAGGTCAATTTAAAAAAAAAAACGGAATTTTTAACCAAATAGTAAAATTCTCAACCAAAAAGATGAATTTTCAACTACAATGATGAATTTTCCAACCACAGGGACCAATTTTACCAACATGTTGAAACTTTCAAGCCAAAAGACAAAATTTCCGTGAGAAAGTTGAATTTTCGAGAAAACATTTAAAATTCCAACCAAAGAGATGAACCTTCAATTAAAAGAGATGAATTTCCAATGAAAATGATAAATCTTCAATTAAAATGTTTAAATTTTCAAATAAAACCAAATTTTTCAATCAAAATAAAATGACTTCAATAAAACGCTTGAGTTTTCAACAAAAGAATTAAATTTTCAGCAAAAATGTGGAATTTTTAATCAAATACTTGAATTATCAACCTACAAAGATGCAGTTTCAACCGAATAGTTGAATTTTCAAACAAGAAAGATTCAACTTGAACAAAAAGCAGTTGATATTTCAAACAAAAAGAAACAAATTTTGAACAAAATCATTAAACTTTCATCAAAATAGTTGAATTTTTAACCAAAAAGACGAATTTTCAACAAAATACATGAATTTTGAACAGACAAAGATCAATTTTCAACCAAAAAAGAAAACTAATTTTTAACAAAATACTTCAATTTTCAACTAAACAGATGAATTTTCAATTAAGGTGAGTTGTTTTCTACCAATAAAGACGAATTTTTAACCAAAAAAATTAATTTTAAACCAAGTTGTTCAACTTAATCGTAAAAAATAAAATTAAGAGAGAGAAATGAAATTTTTGGACAAATGACACAAAGCTAAGAAAAAAAATGAAGACAGAAGTTGTTCACGCAAAAAAGTGCTACCAATTTATTATAATTTTTTTTTATAGAACGCGTAGTTTTTGTTTTAATCGTAAAAATAACATTAACAATAAAACAATTAAAATTTTGGAATAGCAACACAAGGTACGAAAAAAATTAGTAGAGAAAAGTTGTTCGACTAAAAAGAAGCTACAAATTTGTTAATTATCATTTTTTGATAAGACGCTTAATTTTTGTTTTATCCGTAAAAAATAACATCAAAAATATTTTTTTAAACGACACAAGCCGCGAAAAGTGAATGGACAAAAGTTATTCACCTAAAAAAAATCTACAAATTCGTTACTGATAATTTTTTGGCAGGACGCGTAGTTTTTGTTTTAATCGTAAAAGGTAACACTGAAAATAAACAAATTAAGTTTTTGCAAAAACGACATAAAGTGCAGTAAAATGTTTAATAGCAAAATTTTTTGTTTTTTAAATAGGAAGCGCACTTTTTAAAATTATAAAAACACAATAAAAATACGTCTGTTTCAATATTAATGCATATTATGAATTGTTATAATATAAATTTATTTAAATGACACATTTTTCAGGGTAGCTGAGAATAAAAATTAGTGCAAAATAAGGAACAAATATTAAAGTAATCGCGAAAAATAATATTTGTACATTATTTTGCAATATCTGAATAAGCAGTTCCAGACCGCGGTACAGAAATAAATATTATACGTTTGATGTAATAGGGTTGAAGATAATGTAGATAAGTTCGCTCTTTGGACAAGATTGTGTGCGAAGGACGAGGTACGTCATGAGAATGTGTTCGTTAAAGCCGAAGGAGCTTTAACAAAAGAGAATTCACAATCACCAAATTACTGTTGTTGATGCTTTGACTTTTAATTTAAAAAGGTCTGTGCACAAATGTGGGAAAAGTACAAAGAATAAATTATCGCGAGCGATGAGAATATGCGCGTGCGGCGGAAGAATTTTTTAAAAACATTTTTGACAAGAAATATGTTTTTTTTCACTCTATATGAGGTGTACATTTTATCTGAAACACTTTTTTTGGATAAAGACTTATTTTTTCTATTCCACAATTGTTTTAAACTACACAAAATAATTGAAAACACTTCTGGAAAAATTAAAATTCTATCTACTCTCTCTAGTTCTGATTTTCAGCACCAGATGCCAAAATGATCGATCAATATTCCCAATCTGTTGCGAATATTTTTAAGTATATAATTTTAAACGTCGTGAAATACTAACAACTTTTCGAAAAAAATGTTATTTTTCTAGGTAAGCAATAGTTGGCTCTTTGGATTGAGTAGACGGTACGGTATTCGAATGAAAAAAAAGAAATATTCCGTCGATCCTTCAGGTGCTGCAGAATTTTCGCAGATTTTGAAGACAGAAATCGAATCGGGATATTTGAAGTTGGAGAATATTTACAATGCCGACGAATCAGGAATTTTATGGCGACTACTGATGGCGTGCACTCTTGCTCTACATTTAGAAGAAGAAGAAGCTTTGAAGAGAAAAGAATGCAAAGACCGTGTCACAGCTTTATTTTGTGCGAATGCCTCTGGAAATCATCGAATTCCACTCTTGTTAATTGGAAAATCTGAAATTCCAACATGCCTCAATAATCTAATAACGAAAAATTCAGAAGATCAACGCTTAAAAAACTTGGAAAGTCTCGGTGTTATCTACACACATCAGGACAGTGCATGGATGGACAAACATATATTCTTGCTATGGTAAGGGACCGTACTTAAATTACGTCTTGAAATTCCCCCATTTTCAAAAAACTTCCCCTTTTCTCTTTAAATATGCGCTATTTGAAATTGTAACCATTATTGAATAATAATTAAAGTAATTATAGCACTTAAATAAATTATTTATGAATAAATAAAGTACACGTTTCAAGTGCAGACCATTGAAAATAAATACTCTTTGAAAAATTTGAAGATGAAACATTTTAAAGCAAGTTGAAAATGTGAAAACTGGAGACAGAAGGTATTATCCAATATAAAATTGGAACAGTTACAAAATATATAGTACTTTCTAAA
>CAKNXH010061305.1:66510-95717 GCA_932178445.1 Andricus quercusramuli
GTGCCAGCGTTGATTCAACCCATGGCTCAAGGACTAATCACGACGACAAAAAAACTGTTCAAGAAAGATTTGTTGAGACGTATATTATTCAGTGAAAAATCAGAAGGGGCTATTCAATTTTTAAAAGAATTGGACCTTCCGGATTGCTTTGGCATGCTCAGCCTCGCATGGGACACTGTGAAATCATTTACTGTTCAAAAAGCATGGCAACCACTCTTAGGCGACTTACTCTTTCGCCAGTCGTTTACCCGGCAAGAGACCAATATAAAACAAGAAGAAGAAGATCCTCTATTCATCGATGATGCAGTTGTCAGTGAACCGGAATTCCCAACCGATTCGATCAGTCTTCATTATGAAACTTGCGATCAAGTTTCTGAACTGCTGTCGGGACCAGATTATTCTGCCGAAAAAGCAGGACAATTTATCCTGCTATGGTTTGAAAACAATTACAATGATAACGATTGCGGTTGGAAGTTATCATCCGATCGAGAAATTGTAAACTTTGTTACAAGTGGTAGTCGCGAGCCTCAAATTGTACCAAAAATGGAAAACAGTGAAACTATGTTTGAAGATCCTGATACTGTGAGCCTTGTTACAAATGGCAGATGCGAGCCTGATTTTGTAATTAAAATCGAAAACAGCGAAAGTATTGTTGAAGATCCTGATACTGTAAACTTTGATGCAAATGGTAGACTCGAGTCTGATATTGTAACTAAAATCGAAAGCAGCGAAATTACGTTTGAAAATGCTGATATGGTCAACTTTCTTACAAATGGTAGATGCGAGTCTGGAATTGTAACTCAAATCGAAAACAGCGAGACTAGGTTTGTAGTTCCTGAATCTATGGAAATCACGTCGTCGTCAGAGGCTTTTGACTGCCTCATGAAGCTTAAAAGTTGGGCGAAATCGCGACCAGAATGCTTACCGAAACACCTTGATTATATTAGAGAATTAGAGAATTTCATAGCCGAACGTAAAGTATGTTGAGCTAATTCGGGCGCCTATTCCCAAAAGGGCTCTATTATTTTTTGTAAAAAAATGATCAAATCTACCAAAAACAAAAACTTTATAAAAGTTTAAAAATATGTACTTATAATTAGTATATATTACTTTAGTCTGTGATTAGAGATAAGTTTTATACGTGTAAATAAATAATTGTTTTCTTTACGATATAAATTTTACAAATGCATGTTATGTTAAAATTCCCATTTCTGTGTATACTTTTACTTTTAAAAATCACCAAAAAAAACGACATCTTTAACTTGATTGGGGAGAAAAAATTACCGCGAAAACCCCAGGATTTGTACTTTTTGAATTAGAAATTAAATTTTTTTGTTACTTAAAATCGTTTCAAATAAAAAATTTCAATTGTTATTTATACATCAAGATTCAACACTTTCACTTACAAAATTAAGAATTTAAAAAATGGAATACTTAAAATAGTAATGTTCAAAGTCTAAATTTTGCACTATAAAGTTTCAACGATATTTTAATTATTATTATTATATATAATTATATATTATTATTAATATTTTATGTGAATAATTTAAAATAAAAATCAAATACTGCTCAATATTTAAAATTTTGAAATTGAGTGGATTAAAACGGTATATTTCGCTTGAAACAATATTTGAGTAAAACTTGAAATCGATTAAAATCGTTCAATTTTGCATCTATTGAAATTATTTGAAAATTGAAAACCGATTATAAAGTTTCAATCAGACGTTTACATTTGTTGAACTACTAAGGCTTTCGAATTTAAACCGTTTTAATTTAAGCGTTAAATTCTCTAAATTGTTTAATTTTCAACGGATTCGGCAGTCTTTTCCAAACTCAATTATTGTTTAATTTTTATTATTGAACTACAGTTCAATTTTAAAAATCATTAATTAGTTTATATTTACAGTTGATCAACTTAAAACGTTACTGGTCAAAAAATTTCAGTTCGAAACACTCATAATTCTTCAAGTCTTTAATATTGCATTTTAAAATTCTTTAAATTGAAAATGTACGCTTAAAAATGAAGCCCTAAAATGGACAAATTTTAAATTAAAAATTTTAGAATCGAGCATTGTGAAATGAATGATTTTGTTTAATTTTTGTTTAATAATTAAAGACATTAATTCTAAATATAATAAAAATATTAATTTAAATATAAATAATATTATTATATAAATATTACCCTGAAATATCAAATATTACATTTTTCGTTGAGAATTTGTCTTTTGTGTTTTAAAATTGAACTACTTGGTTCGAAGTTGATCTAATTTGTTAAAAATTAATTTTTTTGGTTGAAGATTCATCTATATCGATAAAAATGTAACTATTTTGTTGGAAATTAAATTTTTTTATTTTGAAATTATTGGTTGAAAATTCATTTTTTCTCGAAGGAAATTCAACTTTTTGTTATATTAAAAAAATGTTGGATATTTTTAATGATGATAATAGTTTTCAATTGATACCGAATAATCCCACCAAAATGCTTCAAAGAGGAACTTTTAAAATTTTAAATAGAATGAGAACGAATAAACATTTGGGTAATAATATTGAAAGATGTGATATTGATACAAGTAGTACTATTCTACCCTTAGCCTATGGTCTTGTTAAAGCTCACAAAGATGATTACCCTCTACGACCAGTTATTTCAACAATAGGTTCTCCGAATAGAAAATTAGAAGAATTATTGAGTCAAATTATTAAAAAATCAATAGCAATCTCAAATACATCAATTAAAAATAGTCATAATTTCTTAAAACTAATTGAAAATGTAATTATACCGTTAGAACATGTATTTGTATCTTTTGATGTAATAGCTATGTTTCCAAATATCCCTTACGAAAGAGTTGAAATGGCCATACAAAAACGTTGGGAATCCGAAAAAACAATTTCTTGATGCTATAAAAATGTATATCATTCTGTATTTTTTAAATTTAATAATTATTATTATAAACAAAAGTTTGGAACTTCTATTGGATCAGTTTTAACACCTATTTTAGCTGAAATTCTTATGGAGGACTTGGAGAATGAAGTTTTTCAAAAAATTGATTTTAATATAGATTTCTATGTAAGATATGTTGATGATTCAGCACTTAGTGTACATAAAAATAATGTTAACACTCTTCTTAATGCTTTCAATAGTATACACCCAAGATTACAATTTACAGTTGAAATTGAAACTGAAGGAAAATTAAATTTTCTAGACTTGACTTTAATTAAAACAGACGAAAGACATTATAACTGACTGGCATATAAAAAAGATTTGTTCAGGTAGAACACTTAGTTTTCTCTCAAATCACTCTATTCAGAATAAGATAGGAATCATCCAAAATTTGATTGATAGAGCCCTTAAATTATCACATCCAATATTCCATGAGAAAAATATAGAACTATGCAAACAAATTCTTTTTCTTAACCATTACCCTTTTGAATTCATTGAAAAACATACGCAGAACAGAATTAATTATACATTGAGCGAAGAATTCCCCAGTGGTTCGGGTTTACACCCCAATAGTAGGTGTGGTTTCTCCTTTTTTCTGTTTCACACGAAGGATTGGTGCGCTCGCACCAACGAGTCGTGCGAGCACCCCAACCATTGGGGTGCTCACCCGAAGCAGCAGCGACCTAACTGGTGGGGTGCGCGCCCGAATGGTTGGGGAGCTTGCACCTATGATTCGGGAGATTCGAGTCGTTCACCGTGTTGGATGTTGCGCGTTCGACGTTTGCGCATGTTCGCTAATGGCCGCAGCTGATAAACGTCAGACTCTTCCCGAATGTCACTATTTCTAGTTTATGTCAATTTTATTATTCATGTGCCACTTGCCAGCTTCTCCCGTTCCACATGTATTAATTATATTACGAACTTAATAGAAATTGTAAAAAAAAGGAGTGAACAAAAGTATTTCATAATTGTTAATAAATATTTTATATCTTTAAATCAAATTTTCCTCCAAAATTGAGGGAAAATATTTTTTAATAAATAAAACATAATAATTATCATCTTATATGTCGTGCACACTGCACTGTATAATTTTATTTATTCAGTACTTTCCCAATTGATTTAAATATTATTTTATACACACATATGTCACCAGGAAGAGGTTATGAAACACATAACCTAAAATTATAGTCAATCCGTATTTTCCTTTACCCATTTTCAACTTACAATACATTTGATTAGAATTCAAGTATGTGTATATCTCAAAATTACAAGAAATTTCAATTCTAAAATTTTACATTTTAAAATCACTTACATTTGCCGCCTTATTTATCCAAGATGGAGAAAATAAGCGGTGGGTTCTCATTGGCTCAGTTTTTATTACTTGCGCGTGGCTAGACCATGTATTTGTTGGGTCATGGCACTGCTGATCAGTGCCGTACCAGAAGTTGTTTACGACTTTAACATCGCGACTCTACACCTTTCACACGTGAAATTTTATTTAATTTCCCGATATTATGGCTGAACAAAAGAAAAAAACGTTTCTGTCAATGAGCGAAAAATCTCTGGTTTTGCAAGAAATAAAAAACGGCGAATCAAGAGATGCGATCTTAGATAAATACAAAATTTGTGAACGAACTTTACGCAAAATAATTCAGTGCGCCGCCGAAATTACTAAGAAATCCAATGCCTTTGAGTTCAGAAATAAAAAATCAATGAAATCTGCTGAAAATGCGGAATTAGAGGCCGCTTTGTCCGAATGGTTTATCCAAAAACGAGACTCGGGTCAACCGATTTCGACAACGATGCTTCGGAAAAAAGCTCGAATTTTCAATGAAATGCTAAAGGGGCCAGCAACCTTCAAAGTAAGTTTGTTGAAAATATATGCAATCGAGGGAAAAAACTGAATTTAGCGATAATTTTCAACCAGTTAACTGGTCAATGGAGAATTTTTAAATAAAGGATAACAATGATACATAACCTCAAAAGAGCACAGCTCTTCCATGGTTCATTCCAATCGTTCCAATTCCAAGATACTTTGGTCGTTCAAAATACATTCATGGCAATAATATAAAACAGCCCGAAAAACATAAAAAATGTTAAGAAATCAATTATATAATCAAGAATATTTCCTCTTCTAAAAATTCCTTAATTAATAGTGAGAACTTTTAATCAGAGAACAAAAATAGGATAAATACATAGTATTTTCAACAGAAAATTTTATTATTTTGTTCAAAATTTAATTATTTTCTTGAAAATTCAATAATTTTGTTAAAAAATCATACTTCTTGGTTGGAAATTCAACTGTTTTGTTGAAAACTTGTCTTTCTGACTTGAAAATTCAACAAATTTATTGAAATTCATTTTTCTTGCCTAACGATTTTTCTAAATTAAAAATTAAACTATTTTGTCGAACATTTATCTTTTTGGTTTGAAATATCATCTCCTACTGTAGAATTTTCACCTTTTGTATTAAAAAATTTCAACCTTCTGGTTAAAATCGAATCTTTTTTGGTAATAAATTAATTTTCTAGTTGAAAATTTAAATGTTCTGTAGAAAATTCATATGTTCAGTTCTTAAATTTAACGATTTAATAGAAAATTCAATTATTTTGGTGGAAATTCGTTTTTGTTGGATAAATCCAGCTGTTTTCAATTTCTAATTGCAATCTTTTTTTGTTTGTTGAAATATCATCTATTACATTTATTGCTGAAAATTCATCTTTTTAGTTTAAAAATTAAGGTCCTTGGTTGAAATTTAAATTATCGTTCTTAAAAGCACAGCTTTTTGGTTGATTCATACAAAATTTCTTTGCTTTTTCTTTAACATTTTTTTTACCTGAAAATGTAAATATTTCGATTAAAATTCAAATGATTTGTTGAAAATTCTACTGTTTTGTGGAAAATTCGTACTTTGGGTTATAAAATTCAAACATTTACTAGAAAATTGATATTTGGTTAAAATTTTGTATATTTTGTGAAAATTCGTCTTTTTTTTTGGTACTAATTCAATTTTTTCGTTCCAAATGCAACTGTTTCTTTTACAATATCAAAAGCAAACTATTTGAAAATCCGTAATGACAAATTTTCGAATATTGAGAGTTCTAAAAATTTTTGAAACGAAATCTCTTAAAATTCGTTGGATTTTTTAAATATAACTTAAAACCATATATAATAACATTTTACTTCTTAGAAATAAAAAATAAGTACCAAAGCTATCGATTTTCTATCAGAAGAAAAAAGATACCATATTTAATCTGCATGGTTTTTATTATTCAATAATAATTATTATTTGGAAGACTCGAAGTTTTTACCTGAAAAATAGTTATTTATTTTCTAATTCATTAATAAAAAAAATATTCTTTTTCTCTTTAGCAGTTCAAATGCTGAAATGAAAAGGAATTCAAAATTAAAATGATAAACATTATCTTCTCTAATACGCAATATTGGACTTCGTATAATTGATTTCTTAAACATTTTTTATGTTTTTCGGCCTTTTTCATAAACAGTTGGATTTATCCAACAAAAACGATTTTTCAACAAAATAATTAAATGTTCTATTAAATTGTTAAATTTTGGAACTGAAAATATAAATTTTCTACAGAACATTTCAATTTTCAACTAGAGTTATTTTCATTTTAAACAGTTAAAACATCATTGAAAAGTTTCAAAATTATATTTCAAAATCTTGAGAAATCTAGATGTTGTTTTAAATTTTTCAAAATTCAAATTATTTTTGAAATTTTTTAAGAACTTCTAAGTATCTTTTAAAATTAATCGAATTTTTCCACAATTTTTAGAAAATCACCTGCTTTAGCAGAAATCAAGTCTTACTTGGATAAAAATGCAACTGTTTGGTTTAAAATTCAACAATTTTGTTGAAAAGTCATCCTTTTTGGTTGAAAATTTACTTTTTGGTTAAATTTAATATTTTAGTGTTGAATAGAGAACTGAAATAATTTCTGGATGAAAATTCCACTATTTTTTAAAATATATTTTTAAAATAAAAATTCATCTGTTTTAGTACAAATTTAATCTTTCTTGGATAAAAATTCAATCACTTCGTTCAAAATTCATCGCTTTTGGTTTAAAAAGTTCGTCTTTTTGGATGAAAGATGCAATTTTGTTCGTAGAAACTTATTTTTGGTTAAATAATCATATTTTGATCTTGAAATTGAAAAAAAAAAATGTCAACAAACTACATGAATTTTCACCAAAAATTAAATTTTATGCCATGTAGTTAATTTTTTAAATAAATAGTTTATTTTTAATCAAATAATTGACATTTCTACCAAAGTAGCTAAATGTTCAAATAAAAAGATGAGTTTTTAATCAAAAATGAAATAGTTACATTTTAAGTTTAAAAAATTAATTTTTGACATAAAAAAAAACAAATTTGCTACCAGTTAAATTGAACCAAAAAAGAATAATTTAAAAAAAATAGTTGAACCCCTAGCGAAAAGGTTGAATTAAAAAAAAAAATTAATTTTCTACCCAAAACAACGAATTTTCAACCAAATACATGCATTTTCTACAAAACAGTCGAATTTTCATCGAAAAAGTTCGTTGTCTACCAAGTAGTTTGTTTTTCAAATAGTTTATTTTTTAACAAAAAAAAACGAATTTTCTACCAGTTAAATTGAATCAAAAAAGGCTAATTTCTAACATAATACTGGAATTCGACCTAAGAAGACGAATTTTCAGCAAAAAAGTTGAATCTTCAACCAAAACAGATTAATTTTCAACCCAAAAAGACGAATTTTCAACAAAATACAAGAATTTTCTACAAAACAGTCGACTTTTCATAGAAAAAGTTCGTTGTCTACCAAGTAGTTTGTTTTTCAAATGAATAGTTTATTTTTTAACGAAAAAAAACGAATTTTCTACCAGTTAAATTCAATCAAAAAAGACTAATTTTTAACATAATACTTGAATTCGACCGAAGAAGACGAATTTTCAGCAAAAAAGTTGAATCTTCAACCAAAACAGATTAATTTTCAACCAAAAAGTTGCGTTTTTAACTAAAAAAGGATGAAATATTTAACCAAGAAAATTAATTTTCTAATAAAAAAGATAAATTTTCAATAAAATACATAATTTTTCAAGTAGGAAAGAATATAAATTTTCAACCAAAATTAGAAGATTAAGTTTCTACCAAAGAAACACAAATTTTTAACAAAAAACTTTAAAAAAAAAAAAAAAAAAAAATTGAACTAAGAAAGATACATTTTTAACCAAATAGTTGCATTTTTAACTAAAAGATATAATTTTCAGTTGAAAAAAAAACTAAATTTCAACCAAAAAAGAAAGGAATTTCCAACGAATTAGTTAAATTTTGAAGGAAGTAGTTCAACTTTCTACCAAATAGTTGAATTTTGACCAAAGTCATGACTTTTAAACAAAATAGTAGACTTTTCAACCAAAAACAATGCACTTTTAACCAAAAGTAGATGGATTTTCTTTTTGGGTTCTGCTAATTAAGTTCACATTCAAGCGAAAAAACGATAAAAAGGAAACAAATTTTAAGAAATTTGTATTATCATCTTTTCAGACTAGATGGAGCTATAAAACAAAATTATTTCAAATAATTTTTTTCTGAAAAAAGATCTTCCCCTTTCGCTCCACTGGGAATCGAACCAAAAAAATTATTGATTTCCGGTCAGGTGCTTTCCCACTGAGCTACTAGAGAGGTCGAGAGAAGAAACTTTTTTCAGAAAATACTAATAGAAAATATTTAACGTCTTTTCAGACTACGAAAGAAAAATTATTCTAACTACTTTGTCTAGTTCTGATTTTGTGACACCAGATGTCGAAATGTTCGACCAATATTTCCAAAACGTTACGAATATTTTTAAGTTTATGATTTCAAACGTTGTAAAATACTAAGAACTTTTCGAAAAAAATGTTATTTTCATAGGCAAGCAGTGGTTGGCTCAGAAGATTCCAAATGCGGTACGGCATTCGACTGAAAGAAGAGAAATTGTCCAATGATCCTTCAGGTGCTGCACAATTTTCGCCAATTTTGAAATCCAAAATTGAATCCGAAAATTTGAAGCTAGACAACATTTACAATGCCGACGAATCAGGAATTTTATGGCGACTATTGATGGCGTGCACTTTTGCTCTACATTTAGAAGAAGAAGAAGAAGCTTCAGAGAAAAATGAATGCAAAGATCGTGTCACAGCTTTATTCTGTGCCAATGCCTCTGGAAATCATCGAATTCCACTCTTGTTAGTTGGAAAATCTAAATCTCCAAGGTGTCTCAAGAATCTAATAACTAAAAATTCGAAAGAAGTACGCTTACAAAATTTGGAAAGTCTCGGTGTCATCTACACACATCAGGCCAGTGCATGGATGGACAAACATATATTCTTGCTATGGTAATTTATACTACATACTCAAGTACATATATTTTAAATGCAGGGTGGCCGCTTTAATCGAAGAAAAAAATTCCCGGTTTTTTCCCGGTTCGCAAACATTTTTCATGGTCAATAAATTTAGGAAATTCGAACTCTAAAGCCAAACATTTTTCCATTTAAAGTGATAAAAAATAAACTACAAATTAAAGCACTCAAAGCGGAACTCTTAAATTTTAAACATTTAAAATTGAAGTTTAAAAGTTTTTTGATCAAAAAAATTGGTATTCAAATGCTCAATAAAAATAAAAACATATAAAATGGAAGGTACTAACACTTTTCAATTGAACAATTTTAAATTACATGCACAGGGCTCGAAACGGATTACTTTTTAGGAATTCAGTTACTTTTTTGATCCGCGGTTACTAAAAAGTTACTTATTTTATGAAAAGGTTACTAAAAAGTTACTTATTTTATGAAAAGGTTACATTTGGTTACATTTTTTGTCCGAAATGACGAAATGAATGAATTCATTAATCGTATTATTTAAAAACTTGTGAAAAATGTAAAATCTCAAATTGTTACAGTAAATTTGGAACTATAGAGCCGGGAAATCCTGATCCAAATTACGACTTAGCTAAAATTGCTGGTTTTTAATTTAAAATTTAAATCGTTTTTGTTGAAATATCGAACTATATATTATATTTTTCGATCAGAATTTATTTTCTTTGGTTAAAATTCGGTTAAAAGTTGAACAATTTTTGTTAAAACTTTTTGGGGGAAAATGGATCTTATTGATTAAAAATCACCCTTTTTTCTAAAAACGCATACTTTAATTTTAAAAGTCATCTTTTTGGTTAGAAATGTACTTATTTTGTTGAAAATTCATTTTTTTCGGTTGAGGATTTCCATGTTTTCGTAGAAAATTCAACTATTTGGTTGGCAGATAACTTTTTTGTCAAAAATCCATACTTACTAATTGAAAATTCAACGATCTTGTAAAAATTGGTTTAAAAATAACCCATTTTGTTGAAAAATCGTCATTTTTTAATGAATTCTATTGTTTATTATATTAAATTAAAATTTTTGTTGGTTATTATATCAACTATTACATTTTTCGTTAACAATTCATCTTTTTCAGTCGGAAAAATTCAAACATTTTGTTAAAAGTTGAACTACTTTCTTAAACATACATTTTTTTTCGAAGATTCATAATTTTGGTGGAAGCTTGTACTTTTCTGGTAAAAAAACTTTCTTTTTGGTTACTTTTTTGCCACATTATTGTTACTTTTCGGTTACTTTTTTGAGACAAGAATGGTTACTATTTTACTTTTTTTTAAGCTTGAGCAGTTCCGAGCCCTGTAAATGCAGACAAACTGCAAAATTGAGAATTTTCAACTTTAATAAATTATAGAGTTCAAAGATTCAGATTCAATTCCAAAAATATAAATCCACGTTATCAT
This sequence comes from Andricus quercusramuli, assembly GCA_932178445.1. Taxonomy (NCBI): domain Eukaryota; kingdom Metazoa; phylum Arthropoda; class Insecta; order Hymenoptera; family Cynipidae; genus Andricus; species Andricus quercusramuli. Next base: position 77,266 of record CAKNXH010061305.1, read on the forward strand.
TCTCAATACTCTTAATTAAAGAATCAATCAATGAACTTGAAAATTTTCGAAATTATATTATTTTAAGCAATTTCAAGCTTGAAACATAACAATTGAAAAACCAAGACACTTTTAAATTGAGAACTTCTTAAATTAGAAGTTAAGTTATTTTAATTTTAAATAGTTTAAACATCATTGAAAAGTTTCAAAATTATATTCCAAAATCTTGAGAAATCTATTAGTTGTTTGAAATTTTTTCAAATTTCAAATTATTTTTGAAATTTATTAAGAACTTCTAAATATCTTTTAAAATTAATCGAAATTTTCTTACAATTTTTAGAAAATCCTGCAAATTTAAAAAAAAAATTCCTTAAAATCTTCCAGATTCTTTTTTGAAAATTTTGGAAATCTTTTAAAATCTTTTTAAATATATTCTCCTGAAATAATTTTTCAAAATGAAAAATCATTTTCAATTTTTCTAGGAATCTTTAAAAAATGCTTTTATTCTTTTAAAGCCTTTCACAATTCTTGAAAAGTTTATAAATTTTTTGTTTGAAATCAGCAAGAATCTACATTTTGTTTTCAATTAGGCTGTGGCTATTTGCATAGAAATTTCGGTACGAATAGCCGAATTTTGTCGGTACATACACTTCTTGTACATTATTTGGAATCATTTCAAATTTGAAATTAATTTTGAATCTTTTCAAAACATCTAAATATCTCTTAAAATTACTCTTTGCTCTACAAATAATAAGTGTTCAATTATTATTTACACACCAAAATTCAATTTCAATAATTATTCTTTTCCTTGATTAAAGAATTTCAAATTGAATGGGTTAAAAATGGAATATTTTATATTGAAAAAATATTTTTAATTTAATGAAAGCTTTTGATTACAAATATATTATTATGAAGTTAGTTTTAAGTTGAAAATAGTTTATAAAGTTTCAAGCGGACGTTTACATTTTTTTAATGACTGAGACATGTGAAATGAAAAAGTTTGATTTTTAACGTAAAAATCCGGAAATTCTTAATTTTTGAACGGATTTAGAATCGTTTTGTCAAATCAATTATTTTTCACTTTTTAATCCTGAAAGTACAGTTCCATTTTAAAAATCATTAATTAATTTATATTCACAGTTGATCAACTAAAAATATTTTTTTCCAAAATCTTCGATTTCAAACGTTTCTAATTTTTTATTGTTTAAGTCTTTAAAACTGCATTTAAAAATTCTTTTAATTAGAATGTACGCTTAACAATTACAATCTAAAATGGAAAATTTTCTAAGTGAAAAATTATCGAATTACGCATTCTAAACTGAATGACATCATAATTGAAAAAAACAACAAGAAATATGAATTTTTAACAACAGGAGTTAAACTTTCAACCAAGTAGTTGAATTTTCAAAAAAAAAAAAAAGATGAATTTTCAACCCAAAATGTAATAGTTGATATTTCAATCAAAAAGATTCTAATTTTAAATAAAAAACAGTTGAATTCAACCAAAATGGCAATTTTCATCAAAATAGTAATTGAATTTTTAACCAAATAGTTGATTTTGCAGCCTGCAAATATGAATTTTCAACCAAGTAAAGGATTTTTTTTATAAGACAGTTGAATTTTCAACCAATAAAGATTAAATTTCAACCAAGAATTTTTGGACCAAAAAAGAGTTGATTTTTCAACCAAAAAGGATTACTTTTTAATAAAATACTTTGATTTCTAACCAAATAATTAAATTTGTAACAAAATAGTTGAATGTTTTACCAATTAGTAGTTGAGTTCTCAACCTACAAAATGTATTTTCAACAAAATAGCTAAATTTTCAACTAAAAAAAATATATAAAATAATATAATATATAATGATGAATCTTCAATCAAAAAAATAAAATTTTGACAAAATAGTTCTATTTGTAAACAAGTAGTTGAATTTTCAACCAAAAATATGGATTTGATATCTTAACCAAAAAAAAATTTACTTTTAAATGAAAAAACAATTAAATTAATCTAAAAAAATACGAATTTTCAACCAAATTGTTAAAATTTCAAGCCAAAAAAACGGATTATCTGAAAAGGTGGTTGAACTTTCAATCCTTAAAATACGAATTGTCAACAAAAAATTTTATTCAACTCAATAGTTTAATTTTCTACCAAAATAGTTGAATTTTTAACCAAAAAAGACGGATTTCCAAACAAAAATATTGAATTTTTTTATCAAAAAAAGGCGGATTTTTAAATAAAATGATGAATCTCCAAGCAAAAAAATAAATTTTTGACAAAATAGTTCAACTTTTAAACATTTAGATGAATTTTCAACCAAAAAATATGAACTTTGAAACAAAAAATATGAATTCTCAACAAAAAATGTAATATTTGATATTTTTCGCGGTCATTGAAAGATTAAAATCTTTGTAATTCAGAAATTTTAAATTCAAACGCTCAATAATTTATGTAAATAAAATAGAAACCTTCAACACTTTTCAGTGAAACAAGTTAAAATTAAATGCAGTCATACTAAAAAATTGTAAACTTTTATAAATTGAATCGGTCAAAGATTTTTGGTTAAAAAATATAAATCCAAACCATATTTTTCAATGCTCTATATTAAAGAAAGAATAAATTTGATTGACATTTTTTTCATTTTTATTTATTAAAAATGCAAGTGTCTGGTTAAAAATTAATCGGTTTCGATTGAAACTGAACTTTTTGGTTGTAAATTCAACAATTAAGTTGAAAATTAATGGGTTTTAGTTGAGGACTCAAGTATTTTGTTAAAAATTCATTTTTGTTGGTTAAATCCAACTGTTTTTCATTTTGAATTGAAATATGTTTTCGTTAAAATATCAGTTATTACAAAAACTATTACTATTTTCTTGAAAGTTTACTTTTTTGTTCGTTGAAGATATGCATAAAATATAGTTGAAAATTCGTTTTTTCTTGTTCAAAAATTAATTTTTTAACAGAAAATATAACTATTTTTTTAAAATTCAACTGATTGGTTTAGAGTCAACTTTTTTGGTTGAAAATTCATATTTTATTGTTGAAAATTCAACTCCTTGGTTGAAATTTGAACTGCTTTCTTAGAAATTCATTTTTTTATTGATAATTCATATTCTTAGTTAAAAAATCGCGTTTTTTTTGGTTAGGAAATAATTTTTTTTAACTGAAAATGTAACAACTTTTTGAAAATTCATATTTTTGGGCTGAAAGTTCTACTGTTTTATAGAAAATTCTTTTTTTTTGTTTGTTGAAAATTAATTCTCCTTGATGAAAATTCAACTACTTATTTGTTGGTTGAAAAGTTCTCTTTTTTAGTTTAAAAATGCATCTATTTAGTTTAAAAAAAAGTAGAGACGAAAAAAATATAAATTATACATTATTCGAATAAAATGTGAACTAACGTCACATCAATAGTTCAAACTACTTGAAAATTTATGTAATTTGCTGAAAATTCTTCTTTTTTGGTAGAAACTTAATTGTTGTGGTTGAAAACTTAAATGTTTCGTTAAAAATGTATGTATTTTGTTGACAATTATTTAAAAAAAAAATGATGAATCTCCAACCAAAAAAATAAATTTTTGACAAAATAGTCCTATTTGTACACAAGTAGTTGAATTTTCAACCAAATTTTCAAAATTTCAAGCCAAAAAAACGGATTATCTAAAAAGGCGGTTGAATTTTCAATTATTAAAATACGAATTGTCAAAAAAAAAATTTAATTCAACTCAATAGTTTAATTTTCTACCAAAATAGTTGAATTTTTTACCAAAAAAGACGAATTTCCAAACAAAAATATTGAATTTTTTCACCAAAAAAAAGCAGATTTTTAAATAAAATGATGAATCTCCAACCAAAAAAATAAATTTATGACAAAATAGTTCAAATTTTAAACATTTAGTTGAATTTTCAACCAAAAAATATGAACTTTGAAACAAAAAATGTGAATTTTCAACAAAAACTGTAATATTTGATATTTTAACCAAAAAAGATTGTACTTTTAAATAGAAAACAATTAAATTAAATCAAAACACATCTGGAACTGGGAAAAACCTGGATGTTTGGGACTAGTAATTATTTTAGTTAGTAATTTATTTGCCTTGTATTTTTTTTTCTTCTCTTACAGTTGCTTCATCCTGACGACTGTAATTGTAGTGACTAATTTTATTATTTGGTTGCAAATTCATCAATTTTTATTAAAAAGTCATACTTTTTATTTGAAATATGTACTATTACATTATTCGTTGAGGATTCATATTTTTTGGTAGAAAATTCATCTTTTTGGTTGGAAATGCCTTTTTTTGGTTGGAAAATAATTTTTAAACTAAAGACTTAACTATTTTTGGCTGAAAATTGATATTTTTTAAATTGAAAATTCAATCACTTAAGTAAAACTTGAACCACTTTGTTAAATAACGTATTTATTTGTTTAAGGGTTGATCTCCTTGATTGAAAATTTGAATATTTTGATGAAAAATCTTTTTTTTCATTAGAAATTAATTTTTGAACCTTCAAATTTAACTTTTCCATTTATTTTTTGCTGAAATTTAATCTTTTTAAATCAAAAATTGGTCTTAATTCGTAGAAAACTTATCCTGTTGGTGGAAACTTTCTCTCTTTTGATTAAAACTTCAATTTTTTGGTTAAAAATGAACTTTTTTGTTGAAAATTAATATTTTCAGGTTGAAAATGCTGTCTTTTGGCTTGATTGTTCAACAATTTCTTTGAAATTTTTCCCTGTCTTGGCTGAAAAATCTTTATTTTTTGAAAATTCGTCCTTTTGATTAGAAAATTCGTTTCTTTGGTAGAAAATTAATCATTTCGGGTTAAAAATGCTCTCTTCGGTTCAAAATTCAGCTATTTAGTTCAAATATATTCTACTGAAAGTTCATCATTTTTAGTTAAAAATGAAATTATTTGTCTGTAAATTAGTGTATTTTTTTAAAATTTGTCTTTTTTTGGTAGAAAATTAATTTTCTTTGTTTAAAATTCGTCGTTTTGGTTAAGAATTCATCTTTGTAGGTCAAAAGTTGAACTATTTGGTTAAAGGTTAAAACTTTAACTATTTTATTGATAATTCGTTTTTTTGTTGTAAATAAATCTCTTTTTTGTTCGAAAATTCATTCTCTTTATTAAAAATTCAGTTACTTGGTTGAAAACTAAAAAAAAATTAAATAAAAAATCATCTTATTGGCTGAAAATTGAACTAGTTTGTTGAAAAAACTTTATTTTTGTATGAAAATTAATTTTTTGAATTGAAAATTCAACTATTCGATTTTAGGTTGAAAATTGATCGTTTTTAGTCGAAAACTCAACTATTAAATTTTTCATTAAAAATTTACCTTTTTTGGTTTAAAATTCAACCTTTTGGTTGAACGTAGAACTACTTAGTTAAAAACTCATTTTATTTGTTGAAAATTGAACTATTCTGTCAAAATTTTTTTTGCATTAAAATTAATATTTTTTTCAGTAAATTTATCTTTTTTGGTAGAAATTAAAAATCTTCCTAATTGAAAATTAAACTACTTTTCTAAAAAATTATTATATTGGTTGAAGACTTAACTATTTTGTTGAAAATCCTTTTTTTTTCTACGAAAATTAATTTTTCTAACTGAAAATTTAACTATTCCATTTTTGGATGGAAATTTATCGTCTTTAGTAGAAAATTCAACTATTCGGTTAAAAATCTATGTTATTATATGTTTGCAAATTGGTTTATTTTGTTGAAAATTTGTAATGGTTTGGTAGAAAATTAATTTTCTTTGTTGAAAATTCGTCATTTTGGTTAAGTATTCAGCTTTGCAGGTTAAAAGTAAAACTATTTGATTAAAAATTCAACAATTTTGTTGAATTTTTCTTTAATTGAAGTCTTTGGTTGAAAATTTAACTATTTTGTTAAAATTTCGTTTTTTTTGTTGTTGAAATACCAATTATTTAATTTTTCGTTAAGAATTCGTTTTTTTGTCGAACATTCCAATTTTTGTGTTGAAAATTCAGCTGTTTTCTTGAACATTCGCCTATTTCGACAGAAAATTCGTCCTTTTGGATTTAAAATTCACCGATTTTATTAAGAAATAAAACTGTCTTCCAAAAAATTTAATTATTTCGTTGGAAATGCAACTATTTATAGTTGAAGTTTTATCTTTTCTCTTTAAAATTCGATTATTTAGTTGAAAATTCATCTTTGTAGGTTGCAAACTCAACAATTTTCTTAAAAAATCATCTTATTTGTTGACAATTTCATTATTTCATTGCAAATAATTCTATACTAGCTAAATTATAAACAGAAAAAAAATGTTGAATTTCAAAATTTTCATTGAATTGTTTTTGAAGTTGAAAAAAGAGAAACTTTGAATATTTTCTATCGTAGCGTCGTGATGTTTCACGGCGATAAAATGAACAATGCTAAAAAAAAACACTTTTTGTTCTATAAAATCAGATTTTAGGGGCGTAAGTGAAATTTCGCATATGAAAAATGTATATTTCTGTCCTGGAAAACCTGGAAAAGTCCTGGAATTTTCGTTTGAAGAAACGCTAGACATCCTGCATCATGGCATAATTTATCATTTTTAAACAATAATTTTTTCAGGTACAAGGATGAATTTATTCCTCGAGTTTTAGAACGTCAAAGAAAGGATGGAATAACGGGAAAGGTTGTTTTACTCCTCGATAATGCTCCATCCCACCCAAGTTTGGATGAACTCAACGCGATAAACGAAAACTTTGAAGTTTTATATTTGCCTCGCAATGTGAAAGCGTTGATTCAACCCATGGATCAAGGATTAATCGAGGCGACGAAAAAACTGTTCAAGAAAGATTTGTTGAGACGCCTATTGCTCAGTGAAAAATCAGAAGGGGCTGTTCAGTTTTTAAAAGAATTTGACCTTCCGGATTGCTTTCGTATGCTCAGCCTCGCATGGGACGCTTTGGAATTATCTATTCTTCAAAAAGCATGGAAACCGCTCTTAGACGACTTTTTTCTTCGCCGGTCGTTTACCCGGCAAGAGACCAATATAGAACAAGAAGAAGATCCTCTATTCATCGATGATGTAGTTGTCATCGAATCGGAATCTCCAACTGATTTGATTAGTTTTCCTCATGAAATTTGCGATCAAGTTTCTAAACTGTTGTCGGGACCCGATTATTCTGTCGAAAAATCAAGAGAATTTCTCCTCAAATGGTTTGAAAATGGTGACAATGATAACGATTGCGGTTGGGAGTTATCATCCGACCGAGAAATTATAAACTTTGTTACAAATGGTAGACGCGAGCCTGAAATTGTACCTAAAATCGAAAACAGCAATACTATGTTTGAAAATCCTGATATTATAAACTTTATTGCATGCGGTAGACTCGAGTCTGAAATTAAAATTGAAACCGAAAATAGTGAAACTACGTTTGAAAATCCTCATATTGTAAACCTCGTTGCAAGTGGTAGACGTGAGCCTGAAATTGTACCTAAAATCGAAAACAGCGAAAATCCTGAACCTATGGAAATAACGTCGCCAGAGGGCGAGCCTGAAATTATAACTAAAATTGAAAACAGCGAAACTACGATTGAAAATTCTGAACCTGTGAAAATAACACCGTCAGAGGCTTTTGACTACCTCATGAAGCTTAAAAATTGGGTAAAATCGGAAGCAGAATGTTTACCGAAACACCTGGATTGCATTAGAGAATTAGAGAACTTGATAAACAAACGTAAAGTATGTTAAGCTGGCACACGACTATTGAGGTATAGAAATGTGAATGTAAATAGAGATGTGACCTATTTCATAATTTAGATCTAATTCGGGCCCCTAGCCCCAAATTTAGGGCTCCATTATGTTTTGTAAAAAATGGTAAAATTTACCAAAAATTAAGTTTAGAAATTTGTTTTACACGTGTAAATAAATAATTATTTTCTTTACGGTATAAATTTTGTACATGCATGTTACAGCTATCATAGTCCCTATGGAATAAGATATAAGTACCAAAGGGTAATTTTTGTCACGCTCATAGGGAATTTTTTTCGCGCTCAAAGGGTAAGAAATTCAGGATTCTTTCTTAAGATTTCAAAAGAATTCAAATTAAATTCAAAAGAATTCAAATAAATTGGAAAACATTTTTTAAATAAAAAAAATCCATTGATTTCCGTAGAATTTGAATTAATTTAGAGGAATTCAAGGTGAACGAGAAGAATTCTATGAAATTCATAACAATTCAAGATGAATTAAAAAAATTCAAATGACTTGACAACAGTTTAAAAATATGAAAGAATTAATTGAATTCAGTGATTTCGAAATGAGTTTAGAAAAGTTGAAGGGAATTCAAAAGAATTTGATTAAATTTGAGTAAATTTAGAAGAATTTAAGTGAATTTAAAAGAATTAAGGATAAATTAACAAAAATTCAGGTGAATTCCAAAAAAAAAATTTAATCTCTTCAAATCTCTTAAACCCTACTAAATTTTAACCAAAACAGTGACTAATGACTACAAAATAATTCAAATGAATTGGAAACAATTTTTTAAATCGAAAAAAACAATTTATTTCAGTAAAACTTGAGCGAATTTAGAGGAATTTAAGGGTAACGGGAAGAATTCGATGAATTTCATAAAAATAATTTAACTAAATTTTTAAAAAAATTTAAGTGAATTCAAAACAATTTAAAAATATGAAAAAATTCATTGAATTAATTGAAAAAAATATTATAGATTTATGGTGAGTTTAAAAGACTTCAAGATGAGTTAAACAACAACTTTTTAAAATGCATTAAAATGAGTGAAATTGAATGAATTTTGAAGAATTCAAAAGAATTAAAAAGAATTCAGGATAAATTAATAAGGATTCAGGGCAAATTCCACATGAATTGCCAAAAATACTTGAAAGTCTTTTTAAATCTTTAAAACCCTACGAAATCCATCACTTCTTGTGAACAAATTCTTTGAAATCCATTAAAATATTAAAATCACTTAAAATTACTATTAAAATAAATTTAAAAAATCGGAGAATCTTTTAAAATTTGCTAAAGTATTTCAAATTCTTTAATATTTTTTGAAATCCCTCGACATTTTTTAAAGCTCTTGACAATGTCAAGGAATTTGAAAAATTTTAACCAAGGAGAATTATTTTCTATCGAAAAAGACGAATTTTCAACGAAAAATATGATAGTTGACATTTCAATCAAGAAAGAATTAAATTTTAAATAAAAAATAGTTGAATTCAACCAATATAGATTAATAAAAAAAAAAGAATTTTCAACGAAAGAGATGACAGGGTGGTCGTTTTAATCGAGGAAAAAAATTGAAAAATTAAAATCGTTGTAATTCAGAAATTGTTAATTCAAACACACAATAATTTATGTGAATAAAATAGAAGCTTTCAACACTTTTCAATGGAACAAGTTTAAATTACATGCAGTCTTATTATAAAATTGTAAACTTTTATAAATCGAACAGTTCAAAGATTTTTGGTTAAAAAATATAAATCCACGCTATATTTTTCAATGCTCTATATTAAAGAAAGAATAAATTTGATTGACATTTTTTTCTTGACTATTTTTTTTTTAATTCAACTATTTTGTTGAACATTAATCTTTTTTGTTTAAATATTCATCTCTTTATGCAGAATTTTCACCTCTTTCTATTAAAAATGCAAGTGTATCATTAAAAATTAACCGGTTTCGATCAAAAATGAACTTTTTTGTTGTAAATTCAACAATTGAGTTGAAAATTAATGTGCTTTATGTAAGGATTCAAGTATTTTGTTAAAAATTCATTTTTGTTGGTTAAATCCAACTGTTTTTCATTTTGAATTGAAATACGTTTTCGTTAAAATATCAGTTATTACAACAACTATTACTACTTTCTTAAAAGTTTATTTTTTGGTTGAAGATATGCATAAATATATAGTTGAAAATTTGTTTTTTCTTGTTTAAAAATTAACTTTTTAACTGACAATATAACTATTTTGTGAGATATCAAGTGATTGGTTTAAAATGAACTTTTTTTTTGTTGAAAATTCTTATTTTGGGGTTGAAAATTCTGCTCATTGGTTGAAATTTGAACTACTTTCTTAAAAGTTCATTTTTTATTAAAGATTCATATGTTTAGTCTAAAATTCGCGTCATTTTTTGTCTAGGAAATAATTTTTTTAACTGAAAATGTAACAATTTTGAAAATTCATATTTTCGGGCTGAAAATTCTGTTTTATAGAAAATTCGTCTCCTTGGCTTGAAAATTCAACTATTTAGTACAAAATTAAACTGTTTAGTAGGAAATTATTTCTTTTTTTGTTAACAATTAATTCTTCTTGATGAAAATTCGACTACTTATTTGTTGGTTGAAAAATTCTCTTTTTTAGTTTAAGAATTCAACTATTCAGTTGAAAAAAATTTAGAAACGAAAAAAATATAAATTATAAATTATTCGAATAAAATGTGAACTAACGTCATATCAACAGTTTAAACTAGTTAAAAATTCATGTAATTTGTTGAAAATTCTTCTTTTTTGGTAGAAAAGTAATCGTTGTGGCTGAAAATTTAACTATATCGTGGAAAATGTATATATTTTGTTGATTTTTTTTTAGAGAATCAATTTTTTGGTTAAAAATGCAACTGGTCAAAAATTAATCTGTTTTAGTTGAGGATTAAATTATTTTGTTAAAAATTCGTTTTTTGTTAGTTAAATCCAACTGATTTTTATTTTAAATTAAAATTTGTTTTTTATGAAATATCAACTGTTAAAACAAAATTTATTACTACTTTCTTAAAAGATCATTTTTTGGCTGAAGATACACAATTATAGTTGATAATTGTCTTTTTTTTTGTTGAATATTAAATTTTTCAACTGAAAATTTAAATATTTTGTTGAAAGTTCAACTGATTGGTTGAAAATTAACTTTTTTATTGAAAATTCATATTCTTGGGTTGAATATTCAACTCCTTGGTTGAGAGTTGAACTACTTTCTTTAAAGTTCATTTTTTTATTGAAGATTCATAAATTTAGTTGAAAATTCGCATTATTTTTTTGGTTAAACATGAATTGTTTTAACTGATAATTTAACAATTTTGTTGAAAATTCATATTCTCGGGATATTCTTGGCTTAAAAATTCAACGATTTGGTATAAAAGTCAACTATTTGGTATAAAATTAAACTATTTTGTAAAAAATTATTTTTTTTTATGTAAATTAATTATCCTCGATGAAAATCAAACTACTTATTTCTGGGTTCAAAATTTCTCTTTTGTAGTTTAAAAATTCAAATATTTAGTTTAAAAACTTTAGAAACGGAAAGAATATAAACAATAAATTATTCAAATAAAATTTGGATTAACATCACACCGATAGTTCAAACTATTTATTTGAAAATTTATGTAATTTGTTGAAAATTCGTCTTTTTCGGTAAAAAAATTTCATTACAATTGTATATATTTTGTGGACAGCTCATTTTTTTGGGTAGAGAATTGATTTTTTTGGTTAAAAATGCAATTGCTTTTAAAAATGAATCTGTTTCAATTGAGGATTCCATATTTTTTAAGATTCATTTTTTTTCGGTCGAATCAAACTGTTTTTAATTTTTAATTAAAACATATTTTCGTTAAAATATTAGTTATTACAACTACAACTATTACTAATTTCTTGAAAGTTTATTTTATGGTTAAAAATACATACTTACAGTTGAAAATTCGTTTTTTTTTTGTATGAAAATTAATGTTTTCAACTGAAAATTTAACTATTTTTTTTTAATTCAACTGATTGGTTTAAAATTAACTTTTTTTCGAAAATTCATATTTTTGTTTGAAAATTCAACTCCTTAGTTGAAATTTGAACTACTTTATTAGAAATTCATTTTTTTTATTGAATATCCATAATTTTAGTTGAAAATTCGCGTTATTTTTTTGGTTGAAAATTAATTTTTTTAACTGAAAATTTAACAATTTTGTTGAAAATTCATATTCACGGTCTGGATATTCTGTTTTATATAAAGTTCCCCTCCTTGGCTTTAAAATTCAACAATTTGTTGTAAAAGTCAACTATTTGATACAAAATTAAACAATTTTCTAGTTTAAAAATTCAACTATTTAATCTAAAAATTTTAGAAACTAAATGAATGTAAACGATAAATTACTCAAATAAAATATGGAATAATATCACATCGGTAGTTCAAACTATTTTGTTGAAAATTTATGTTGTAATTTGTTGGAAATTCGTCTTTTTGATAGTAAAACAATCTTTTTTACTAAAATTTTAACTATTTGGTTGAACATTATTGTATTTTGTTGAAATTTCTTCTTTTCTGGTAGAAAATTAATCTTGTTGGTTGAGAATTCATCTTTTTTGGCAGAAAATTAATTTTTTTGGTTAAAAACTTGACTATTTGGTTAAAAATTAATGTATTTTATTAACAATTCGTCTTTTCTGATGGAAAATTAATCTAGTTGGTTGAAAATTCAACTATTTCGTTAAAAATTTATGTATTTTGTTGAGAATTCATCTTTTTTGGTAGAAAATTAATCTTTTTCATTGAAAATTCAATTGATTTGTAAAAAGCTCATCTTTTTGGTTAAAAATATAATTGTTTGGTTGGAAATTAATCTGCTTTGTTTGAAGATTCAACTATTACGTCAAAAATGCGTCCTTTTTGGTTCAATTCAACTGTTTTTGATTAAAAATGAAAATCTTTTCTTTATTAAAATATCCCTATTACATTCCTTGTTGAGAATTACTTTTTTTTTTTCGTTTTTACGGACTCTAATAAAGGGGGGTACATAGTTCGAAATTTCAGAAAAAAAAACTTTACTTAATATATTCACAGTCACAAATCATTAGAAGACAATTCTGAGAAAATAGTTTTAAAAAAGTATAGAAATGTATAGAATTATTATATTATATATTGTATAAAATTGTATAGAATTCCTGAAAATAAAAACAAGAATCCAACGACCAAATTTGGACAACCACCATAAAATGCTTCTATTGTATATAAAAACAAAAATTTCTTTGGACAAAAATAAAAAAGGGGAAAGAAAAATAAGAAAGGCAACCAACCAAATCCCCTTCCTTTTTTTTATTTCTTTCGTCTTTTTAATTTTTATTATTATCAAATCACAATACAAAAATATTCATAATTTATTTTTATTATTTTAAATTTAAATTTTTTTCGTAAATATTATGAATGTTTTTATATTGTGATTTGATAATAATAAAAATAAAAAAGACGAAAGAAATAAAAGAAAAAGAAGGAAGGGAATTTGGTTGGTTGCCTTTCTATTTTTCTTTCCTCTTTTTTATTTTTGTCCCAAGAAGTTTTTTGTTTTTAATTACGATTTTATGGTTAATCTAAATTAAAATTCTTATATTTTGATACAGGATTGGATAGAAACTTACCTTTGCGGGTGAAATGTAAGTTGGATTGTCCCAAATTGTCTCTCCTCCGAAACTTCCAGCAAAGATCTTCACAGGATTTAGAACAAATCGCGGTCCTATTTCGGCTAATCCACCGTCCTCGGTCAAAATCTGGTAGTTTCTGAACCATATCCTGTTATCGAGGATACTGAACGTGTAGACGTGATCGAAGAATGGCTGGCTTTTCGGATGATGATTAGGAACTCCGAATATCTGGGTCAAAAGTTCCTTCAAGAGACTGTAGTGTGGCTTCGTACCAAAATTTTCATCGAAAGAGAGCAAAGGACGCGTTCCTTTCAAACAGTTTCCAGTCATTTTCAACTCGCCCATCGTGTATACTAAAATGCAAATAATATTCATAGTTAATTATTATTACTAATATAAGATCTCCTTTTTTTTTACATCAATTAATGAAATAACCATTTCTTATCCATGTCAAAAATGAGCTATTTCATTTTTTATTGGTCAATAATAAGTTGTCTTTGAAAATCTCGAAATCTTTGTGAATTCGTTGAAATCTCTTGAAGTACATAAAATCGTTGTGAAATCTTGAAATTTCTGTGAAATCTTTTGGAATCTTTTCAAGTTTTTGTAAACTAAAATACAATGTTTTAACAAAATACATGAATTTTTTTTAACGAAATAATTTACTTTTTAATTAAAGAAGACAAAAAAAACGAGAAAGGTACAAAGGAAAAAATGTTTTCAATCAAACAGCTCATTTTTCAATCAAAGAAATGAGTTTTTAATTAAAATGATGAATCTTAAAAAAAAAAATAATAATAATTTTTAACAAAAAAGTTTAATTTTCAGCCAAATAATTTTATTTCCAACCTAAAAGATGAATTTTCAACTAAAGTGATAGATATTTAATTGGAATACTTGAATTGTTAACCGAAAGTAGGAATTTTGAAACAAGAAGATTAACTTTCAAATAGAAAGATAATTTTGTACAAAAAAATATCGATTTTTTAACAAAATACATGAATTTTGAACGAAATAGTTCAATTTTCAATTAGAAAAGACAAATTTATATCTAAATTGTCGAATTTCGAACTAGAAAAGATCAATTTTCAACAAAAAATGGAATAGTTAAATATTCAGTTGAAGAATTTAATTTTCAACCAAACTGATGAATTTTTAAATGAAATGATGAATCTTCAACTGGAAGGTCGAATTTTATGCCAAAAATATGAATTTTCAATCATAAAGATAATCTTTCTACAAAAAGACGAATTTCCCACAAAGTAAATGAATTTTCAAACAAATAGTTTAATTTTTGAATGCAAATTATAAATGTTCAACCAAATAGTTGAATTTTCACACAAAAAAAAAAGATAAATTTATTTTTAACGAAGTATTTACATATTCAACCACAGAAGAATTTTAAATTTTCAGTTAAAAAAAATTACTTTCAACAAAAAAAAAAATAACTTTAAAAAAAAAAGTTACATTTAAAAAAAAAGAGATGAATTTTTAAATAAAATTGTGAATATCAGGGTGTCCAGCGAGTCTTAGGAACAAAATTCAAGGTATTTTCCAGGTTTTCCAGGTCAAGAAGTCAAGTTTTTCCAGGTCTCCTTTTTTTTACATTAAATAATGGAATAATCATTTTTTATCCATGTAAAAAATAAGCCATTTCATTTTTTGTTGGTCAATAATTTCTAAAGAAAAGACAGAACCATAAATAAACAAATTTTTAACTTTTTGCGAACATAAGTCTTCTTTGAAACCTTGAAATCTTTGTGAATTCGTTGAAATCTCTTGAAGTACATAAAATCGTTGTGAAATCTTGAAATTTCTGTGAAATCTTTTCAGGTTTTTGTAAAATATTTGAAATCTTTGAAAACTTTTAAATCCTTGAAACCATTGAAATATTTTGAAATTTTTATGAAATCTTTGAAATATTTGTGAAAGCTTTCTTTAATCTTTGTTTGTAAAAACTTTCGTATTCGTTTGAAGTCATCGAAATCTTTGAAATCGTTTAAAATCTTTGAAATTTTTTGAAACCTTTGGAATTCTTGTATTATTTTGATATCTTTATAAAATGTCTATGAAATATTTCTGAAATATTTTGTATTCATTAAAAATCATTAAAATATTTGTAATCTGCGTGAAATCTTTTGGAATCTTAGAAATCTAGTTTACTATAACCTTTCTAATATCCTTAAAACTTAAAATCTTTTGAAAGTTTTAAGATCTTTGGAAATGTTTGAAATCTGTGGGAATTTTTTGTGAAATCTTTGAAATTTTTGTGAAATCTTTTCAAATATTTGTGAAATTTTTCTTAAATCTTTGTTGGTGAAATCTTGTTCATTCGTTGAAATCAGTAAATTATTATAAATCAAAATAGTTCAACTTTTAACCAGAGTGATCAATTTTCGAATAAAATTATGAATCTTTAACTGGAACAGTTACATTTTAAACCAAAAAGATGGATTTTCAACTAAAGCAATGAATACTTTACTGGAACACTTGAATTTTCAACCAAAGAGATGAATTTTTGAACAAGATTAATTTTCAAATAAAAAGATTAATTTTCTACCAAAAAATACGATTTTTCAACAAAATACATAAATTTTTAACGAAATAGTTGAATTTAAATTTGAAGAAGGCAAATTTTCAACTAAATAGTTGAATTTTGAAATAAAAAAATTATAATTTACAACCGAAAATGGAATAGTAACATTTTTAGTTAGAAAATTAATTTTAACCCAAACACAAGAGTTTTCAACTAAAGCAATGAATCTCCAACTGAAATAGTTGAATTTCAAACCAGAAATATGAATTTTTAACTAAAATGATGAATTTTTAAACAAGAAGATTAATTTTCAAATAAAAAGATTAATTTTCCACAAAAATACAGTGTTTTAACAGAATACATGAATTTTGAACGAAATGATTGACTTTTCATTTAAAGAAGACAAAAAAACAAAAAACATAAAAAGGAAAAAAAGTTTTCAATCAAACAGCTCATTTTTTAATCAAAGAAATATGTTTTTAATTAAAACGATGAAGCTTCGAAAAAAAATAATTTTAACACAAAAGTTTAATTTTCAACCAAATAATTTTATTTCCAACCTAAAAAATGAATTTTTAACTGAAGTGATAAATATTTAACTGGAATACTTGAATTGTAGAAAGATAATTTTGTACAAAAAAAATAGATTTTTTAACAAAATACATGAATTTTAAACGAAATAGTTCAATTTTCAATTAGAAAAGACAACTTTTCATCTAAATTGTCGAATTTTGAACTAGAAAAAATCAATTTTCAACTAAAAATGGAATAGTTAAATAATCTTCAACTGGAAGGTCGAATTTTATGCCAAAAAGATGAATTTTCAATCATAAAGGTCAACTTTCTACAAAAAGATGAATTTCCCACAAAGTAAATGAAGTTTCAAACAAATAGTTTAATTTTTAAATGCAAAATATCAATTTTCAACCAAATAGTTGAATTTTCACAAAAAAAAGGTGAATTTATTTTTAATGAAGTAGTTACATATTCAACCAGAGAAGAATTTTAAATTGAAATGATGAATCTTCAACTTTTCTAAATTGACCGAAATTATTAAAATAATAAGAACTTGAATTTTGCTACAATCAGAAGTAAATTCCGGGGTTTTTAATTAAATTCCCAGTCCACCAAAATACACGGATTTTCAACTAAAAAAGGTAAATTTTTGACAACAAAAAAAGTAATTTTAAAAGCAATAGTTACATTTTCAAATAAATTTATTTTGATATCTTTATACAATTTCTATGAAATCTTTCTGAAATATTTTGTATTCATTAAAAATCATAACAATATTTTCAATCTGTGTAAAATCTTTTGAAATCTGAAAAATCTAGTTTACTATAACCTTTAAATCCTTTTAAATCTTTTTAAAGTTTTAAAATCTTTGGAAATGTTCGCAATCTTTGTGAAATCTTTGAAATCTGGTGTATATGCCTTTTTTAAATCTTTGAAATCCTTGCAATCTTTATGAAATGCTCGAAATCTTTGAGAATTTGTTGTGACTTTTTTTAAATCTTTATCAAATATTTTTAAATATTTGTGAAATTTTTCTCACATCTTTGTTTGTGAATTTTTTTTATTCGTTGAAATCAGTGAATTAATAGTGAAATCTTTTAAAATGTTTTTAAACCTTTTGAAATCATTTTAAATCTTCGAAATATTTAAAAATCTTAGAAATCTGGTGTACTGTAAACGTTTTCCAATCTTTGAAATCCTTTAAATCTTCGTAAAATGTTCAAAATCCTTTTAAATATTCTGAAATCTTTGAAATATTTTGAAATATTTTAAACCAAAAAGATGAATTTTCAACTAAAAACGATGAATACTTAACTGGAACATTCAACCAGCGATGAATTTTTAAACAAGATTAATTTTATATTAAAAAATACAAATCTTCCACAAAATACATGCATTTTTAACCAAATAGTTGAATTTTGAACTAAAAAAAAAATATTTTTCAACTAAAAGAATGAATCTTCAATTGAAATAGTTTATTTTTAAACCATAAAGATGAATTTTGAACCAAAAAGATGAAACTAAACAATGAATTTTTAATTAAAACGATGAATCTTAAAAAAATTTAACAAAAGAATTTAACTTTCAGCCAAATAATTTTATTTCCAATCTAAAAGATGAATATTTGATAGAAATGATTACTCTTTAACTAGAATACTTGAATTGTTAAACGAAAAGAAGAATTTTTAAACAAGAAAATTAACTTTCAAATAAAAAGATAATTATTACAAAAAATGTGCATTTTTTAATAAAATACATTAATTTTGAACGAAATAGTTGAATTTTATGCCAAAAAGATTAATTTTCCACCATAAAGATAAACTTTCTACAAAAATGACGAATTTTCTACAAAATACATACATTTTCAAACAAATAGTTTAATTTTTAAAGGCAAAATATCAATTTTCAACCAAATTATTCTAATAAAAAATAGCAATGTTTCACCAAAAATGGAATAGTTCAATTTTCAGTTCAAAAATGAAATATTTAACTAAAAAACAATGATTTTTCAATAAAATAGTTAAATTTTCAAACAAAGTGATGAATTTTCAAT
>CAKNXH010061306.1:0-17416 GCA_932178445.1 Andricus quercusramuli
TATCTACTTTCTCTCCTATTTACAATCTTTCCGTCTCCATTCCTCTTCCTCCTTCCTTCTCTTCATCTCCATCTTACCCAAAACTTCCTTCACCCATGCTACTGCCCTTTTTCCCCCCTTTTCATGCAATAGTGCCTCCATGCTTATCTCACTTCTTTCCACCTCCACGCACTCGTCCAACCAGTGCTCCACTCTTGCATCCCCCTTTCCACACAGTTCACATATCCTCTTCTCCCGAGGGAGCTAGAACCTATTGAAACCCTCCATACACCCACACCTCATCCTCGCTATAAGTTCCTGACTTCCTTTCTCTCCTTTCACACATAAATATTCCGCTCTTGTCCTTGGCATAATCCACACATAGTTCCCGTTAAACCTTGACTCTCTAATTCTCTCTTCCCCCTCTGTCTTCTCTCTCTCTCTCGATGCCATTTTGCTTAACCAAGTCATAAACCTTCCTTCCTTCCTCGTGCATCCTTCTCACTTCATCCATCTGCAGTCCATTTATTCTAAAATACCTTTCCCTCTCAGCCTCCATCTTCCCAACCCCTCTTCTGTTCTCCTTCTCCCACCAACACTCCCTAACCAGCCTACTTCCCACCTCTTCCAAAAATTTCTCCTCGTATTTACGCGTTCTGCTCCCTGCTAGAATCCCTACACTCGTTCTCCCCGTCTCCCTCCTGACAATATACTTAGGCGTGTTCCTTGCCAACCCCAGGGTAACTTAATATTAATACAAAAGATACTTATAAACTAGACTTGTCTATCCAACTATTGTGAGAGTCGTCGAAACCTAGCCATTTTACAAATAGCTTATTTCCCCGCTTTTTCAGTACTTTTTCCACAAGATAAATGTCTGGATGCCTAACTTTGCCAAGTTCTTGTTCATAAAAGCTACCTGCAATAGCTTTATCTTGATAATCTTTAAGCATATACGTCACAGGTTCGGTATTCTTAGCATGAATTATAATAAATATTTCAGTTGTCCAATTCGGTGTGTAGCCTTTCTCAAAAACATGCTTAAACTTACTTATACGTACTCTATCGCCAACTTTAAATTTCGTTTTCTTAACTGCTTGTTTCACACTGCCATCTTTTTTTTAAACATCGAACAACAATTTTTTCTCATTTTGCTCAGTAACATCGTTTGGCCTCGTTCTAACAGTCTCGTGCTTAGCACCGTTGTAAGACAAAATTAAATCTTTCAAAATATCTATCCACTTATTGAAATGCTCCAAGCTAAATTGCGTCCACATTTTATTTTTCAGGGTACGATTAAATCGCTCGCAAATTGATGCTTTTAAATTGCTAAATGTCGAGTACAAATTTATCTTATATCGCTTCATAATATTTTCAAAATGCGAGTTGTAAAATTCTTTACCTCTATCAATATGTAAATTTTTTGGTACGCGTCCTTTATCAAGTACAGATTCCATGGCTGCAGCTACATCTTCGCCCTTCTTCGATTTAACGGGAACAGCCCAAGCAAATTTTGAAAATACATCAATCACAGTCAAGATGTACTTGTATCATTTATTTACTCTCTCGTATGGTTGCATTTCAACAAGATCAGCTTGCCAGGTCTCATCAATGCCACGGATATCGAAATGTCGACGTTGGTAATTTCTTCTAGCCGGCTTGTGCTTCTTGTGCTTCTAAATGTCCATTTTTGAGTGCATTCAGTCTGGTGTCTACTTGACTAATGAGCTCTCAATTTCGATACACCAGGTTTTAAATTGATTCAACATCAATTTTCACATTTTGAAAAAGTTTATCTGTGGAATTTTCTAAACTTTCAATCATTTTATTATTGACTACTTCAGTTCGCAAGGAAGCTGTAACATCGTAGTTAGTCTGAAGTTCACGCTGTATCATATGTTGCACCATATTCAGATTAACAGCATCATTCTGCTCTTGAGCACCAGCCACTTTACACAGCCTTTTATTATTCATGTCATAATCTCCTTCAGATGTGACTTTAAAGCCGAGTCCAGGAGGGCCACGACTTGTACTCTCTGCTATCTTGGAGTGACGTCCCAATACATCGATGCACATCTTGCAAATAATGAAAATTTTTATAAAACACTCATTAATATATAATTCCAGCTTCTCGCAGCTCTTCAATAATTGATACAATTTCATTTGTGTGACTTGTATTTCCATCTGCTCGATACGCTAGCAGTAAGCGTAATCGATCTACCAATTCATTCGGATCATCCCAGTTAATGTAGTCCATCAGACTACCCTGTCTAGCAATCATGTGTTGTGGGATCAGTCCTTTACCTGATAACGATTTTCGGCTTTTACTTCGCCTATCTGTATTTTTTTCTATAGGAATCAATTTCTTTCTAAAATTTTTATATTTAAAAGTTTTACTGTTACGAATTTCGACATCTGGTTTATAATGCTTTTTATACGCGTTTGTTGCATCGATAGTTTGACTATAATTTTCAAGATTACTAGGAGTTATAGAGCGCTCTTCGGGAACTTTTTTGAATAAAAGTTCAAGCAAGCCTTTACTTTTGGGAAAATTCAAATTACCCACATGAATATAGTTTTGTCTGAAACTTATCTGAGAATCTCCAATCATTAATCTATCTTTCGTTAATTTTCTCGCTCCATACACATTATCGAGTTCTCGGCTTCTTTCACCTAACAATATGAGATACTTGTTTGCATCATCATTATCAATCCATGAAGATGTAGGTGTCTCTAAGTTATTTTCCGCTTCACTACGGTTCGATATCTCCAAGTTACTGGCATCTTCAGTCTCGTCTGCTTCATCATAAATTGATGTCGCTTAATGTACGCTCAACTGTTTCTTTGCGCAACTTTATTAACCTATGCTTTCGTCGAATTAATTCGCTAGCTCTAGCAATTTGACGCAAAATATCTTTTTGCTTCTGAAAATTCTCCTCACGTGAAGACATGTTGATACATCAACGTCTAAGGTACGACTGTTTCTATATTGATCACTACACATGTATATATTACCTTTCCAGATTTATAAAACAATCAAAACTTTTCCTATATCTACCTTGGTTAAGACTTCTACCCTTGTCAATTACAACGAATCCATACTTG
Source organism: Andricus quercusramuli (assembly GCA_932178445.1). Lineage (NCBI taxonomy): Eukaryota > Metazoa > Arthropoda > Insecta > Hymenoptera > Cynipidae > Andricus > Andricus quercusramuli. The sequence goes on from CAKNXH010061306.1 coordinate 3,085, forward strand.
TCTCGATTCCAGCAAGCTAAACAAATATGCTTACATTGCAAATAAGTCATATCAGTATTAACGTGATCGTCATAAATATGCTTTAGATTCATGTCATCCTGCTTGAATACAACAAGTAAATTAACATTATCGCGTACAAGATGTTTAGGAATATGGGCATATGTCTGGCTCAAGTAAAAACAGTCGACATCCTTGTGTCTACCCATGGGAAACATGCTCTCATATTATCTTGTTTCGCACAAGCCACGTCATCGAATACAATGACTGAATTTGGTTTCGCTTCACTGGGCATTATAACCTCTTCATGCTCATTGAAAGGATATTACTCAACACCATCTACAGATTAAAGAACTTTTTCCAAAAATTCATACTTTGGCTGTTTTAGCGATTTTGAGTAGATGTAAATATTTTCAAATCTTAGGCCATTTGGATGTATCAGTAGAGCCAGCAAAGCATTTGTCTTTCCACAGTTGGAAGGTCCACAAAATATTGCTCGTACACTGTTTGGCAACAAATGCTCATGTCGTCTTTCTCTATTCTCCTTTTGAACAAGCGAACCAAAATTCTGGATAGGTAGTTTCACAGGTTGTGCTTCAAACTGCATCTTGACAAAGACTGACTGGAAAGCCTATAAATATCCTGGTTATATAGGTTGACCCTTCAGTCTGAAGGTATCCTTTGCATCGATATGATCGTTCACAGAGGCAAAGAACCAGTCATAAACGAACTGTGAAGCAGGCAAGACGTGGAAGAGGTTTGCTCAACAGAATCATCAACAATTTGCCGTTTGAGTTGCACTTGCCTGGTTACCAGTACTGTGGACCAGGTACTAAACTAGCCAAACGATTAGCACGAGGTGATCTTTAATAATAGCAAGCTTTTCCCGATCTAATCCAGTGAAAACTGTTAACTGTTTTCCCGAAATGCTATATTCGCCGACTTTATCCAATAATGACGAATCACATTTTATAGACAGAGTTTCCATCACTTTAGGTAACTCTAAAACTGAGAGACTTGTATTAGAGTGTACCCTCAGGAGTCCAAGATCATCTTCATACATTTCTTAAAAAATGCGTCGCAACCAGCACGCCTCAACTTCATCGCTACCGTCTTACCGTCTCGGCTCTAAGTCGCCATTTTTAGAGAGTTGAAAACAAATGAATAGCGGATTCGAGAAACCTTACCTGCGCAGTACTGGTCAGAGAAACATATGTCTACGAAAAACAAAAGGTGGTATAAGAAAGGTTATCAACACTTCAGGGCATATGTTTAGTGATATTTCAGTAGTTATTATATCCATCGTAAATACAAATCAATCAGTTTATAAGAACTATGAAACGACGAGAAGGTTCTCATGAGCAGATTAGAGAGGTTGACAAAATGATCAAAAACGAAGATTGAACGGTTGGATTCAATATTGGTGTACTTGAATTTTCAGAAGTTTGGTTTTTATTTTTCATAATTTTATGTATGAAAGAAATGAAAAATAAGTGATTCCTTAAAATACAAGTGCACCATTATTCCAGCCGACTGCTTAATTGAACTAATGAAGTGTTAACCAAACAGTGGAGTTCAATGTGCCCGGCTGGCTGGAGCGAGAGTGTACCGTGCGGCATGCAGGATTTTTAATCATTTTTCGCCATGACACACCACCACGAAAAATCTGACAAAAATGTATGTTGAAGCAGAAACCAAGGTTTTTTTTGTAAAAAATTGGAGGTGTACCTCTAAAACATAACCTCAAAAAAATATTTTCAAAATTTGAAAGTATTTTTTTACCCCATTTTTTATGAAAAAAAATCTAAATTTTATTCTGAAAATAGCCTTTTTGGTTAACACAACATATATTTTGTTCGTTAAAATCGGTTCAGCCGTTTTCTAGAAAAACCAAGTTTTTATTTTACCCCCCCCCCCCCCTCCTCCATATCTCCTAAAAAAATGAAATTTTAAGGTTGAAATTTGCAGGATTTTATATCTACATAGATGACAATATATGGTGCCAATATAGGCTTGATAGCATGCGGGGGCCATTTTTACATGCTTATCCCCCTAGGCCCTTTCTGGAAGACTAACTAAACAGATACCCTACATTATTATGTCTATTTTGCTTATTTCAGAGTGCATGTTCATCCACAAAGGCTATTCATAATATTAATACTCCCATAAATATCCTTCCAGGAACAATCGCTTCAACATCTCGCGATAATGCAGAAGAAAATAAAGAAATTATTTGAGAACAATTGGAAACAAATTTTGTTCAACCATCTCCAGTCCCTTTAGATATTTTACAAAGAACATACACCAAGCTTTCTCAAGATCTAATTTCTGCCAAATTCATGCTCTAGAAAGTAAATTAAGTAGTCAAATTCTTGCTAAATATTATAATCTGGTAGGCGATTCATCCCAAAAGGACATTGAAAACACTAAAAAGGAACTAGCAAAAATGAAGTAAAGTCTGAAGAAGAAAATACTTCAAGCTACGTACCAAAAGAAATACAGAGATTCTGTAAAAATAAAATTACATCAGGTTTTATCTAATGATGCAAAAAGTAAGAAGACTGGTAGACCGCGCATTGAGGTTGATTATCCCGGGCTTTAGCGAGCTATAGTGGACATAGCTTCATTTGGTGCGGCTGCATAAGATATACGTCGAACAGAAAAAATCAGAGCTTGCAAAACATTGGATGAAATGCACGAGAAACTTTCAAGCATAGGTTTTTAAATATCTAGAAAAACAACGTATTTGAGACTTCTTCCGAAAACTTTGGTTACCCTGGAAGACAAAATACACGTAGTGAATGTACTAGTAAGACTTTGCAAGGCACAACATGATACTCACAAAGCACACCCTGACGGTCAATTTTGCACAACTTCAGTGCGCTGTTTGGAATCCCTGGAACCCATGCTAGGTCCTCAATAAGTTGCTTTTATATCTCAGGATGATAAGACAAGAGTTCCGATAGAGTTGACAGCAGTACACAAACATTCACCGATGGTGATGCATGTCGAGTACAGAGTACAGCATCCAGACCATGATTGGACATTAACAGAACGACATACGCTCATCCCGTTCGTTTAGGCGGGCATTGTAATAAAACCACAAGGACAAGGCAATCCAGAAGATGTGAGCTACTGAGGGCCCACTTACATTTTCATCAGATGTGGCAAACATCACTCGTCAACTGCAGCTACTCGCGCAATCGATTTCAAAAGTTTAATGAATCTTAAAGAATTTGGCGTAATTTTAAAAGTTGTCGATCACGTAAAACAAATTGTAATTATACCTACTGATGAAGGACTCTATGAAAATCCTAGGTAGGAAAATATTTGTTTTGCCCCAATAATTGTAATGAATTTTCAGTACACTTTGTGCTGGTCTTTATAATTATTTCTATCCCTACAAAAACACAACATTTTCCTTTTAATGATAAATAGATATCTGAAGGTTATTGCACATTCGATTCAACACTTCAAAGATTTATCTGGATGCAACATTTGTCGACACTAATGCACCTGGTCGCCGTGCATTCAATCAAGCAGAAAGGAGGCTCGCGCCACTCAGCAACCAGCTTGCAGGGGTCATTCTTCGTCATAATATATGAGCCGTTCTCTAGAAAAACGGCTCAAGTCGATTTAGGTCGTTTCTAAAATTTATGAATTATTACATTGCTGCGCGGCTCTATTATGTGAATGTGAAGTTTCAAGCATTTTAAACCAATGGATAAGCTTACACAGTCGGTATAGAAGGCAGTCCGTTGCGACCCGAGCGCGTGCAGTAGTTACGGGCATATTATATATAAATAATATTTTATAACAATATTGAAATAAATGTAATTGTAATAATGTATAATGAGTTTCAAATAAAATTATTGCAATACCATCACTTTATCCTACGTTACGCATCTTTTTGAAGACTTTTTCAGTCCTTCTCCGTTAAAACGGCTCAAGTATTATTTATTAATACGCTGATAAATATTAATACGTAATGTTTAATTTTTTCCGACCGGCCGCAATTCATTATTGGATACTATAACTTTTAAGCGAAACATCTAACGTATGCGAAAATAAAAATAACCACTTATCAAACACTGTGCATACTTAAAAATGCAAGTATCGAAAAACGACATTTTTCACACACTACACATCTTTCTGAAGTATTCCCCTGGTCCGTTAAGCTGGCATAAGCACATTGCAATTTATAAAAATGATCCCATAACTCATAGGGAATTAAGTGCCCATTTAGGGTTAATTTAATGCCCTCTTGTCAAATTTAATGCTCAGCATTTTTTAAACCGGTAGATACTGGTCATGCTAGGTTAACGTTAAGCTGACAGCACCACATAAAGAATAAAAAGCTATGTAAGCCTGACAGCACCATGTCAAATCATGATGTCTCCTATTTCATAAATAAGGGCTCATTTAATGCCCCATTGCCGAATTTTCGGCTCTTAATTTTTTTTAAATATGTATGGTGCTGACAGCTTTACTTCAAGCGAGTAGCGCCACTCGAGGAATCGGTAAAAAAAATGATAATATGAAATATCCCTTTTTACAGGAATTTCCGGCTAATTTCCAGCTCGAGATAACCCTTCGAACTACTGCCCTACCTTAAACATTAAAAAAAGGGTCACGAAGGACAAAAGGGCAGGACATCAATTTTCGGTTTTTCTTTCGGACATCAATATGAAACCTTATATTTAGGGCTCACTTTCTGTCCCAATATAAATTTAAACCTGAGCCCTTTTTAAGAAAACATACAGAGGTGTTGTTAAATTTGAATAATATCAGTAGTCCCATCCGAGAATACTGCTCAAAAATTGTTATTCCTAAATTCTGCTTTGACAGGAAGTTACAGCTCGAGATCATGCTTTGAACCACTTTCTTAGCTTCAAAATTAAAAAAGAGTCTCTAAGGGCAAAGGGATAAAATATTAATTTTCTATTTCTCTTCCTAACATTAATGAGGGCCTGTTTAGGGCCCACTTACTGTTCAATTATGGACTTCACTACTTAGCCCTTTTGATAAAATATGAAACGCTGCTGCCAGCTTTCTCGTGTAAAAATCCTTCGACTTGGTTTCCATTTGATCAAGACATGCTCAAGTCGAATTAAAGACACGTTTCAATGTCTCATTTTTAAGACGGAGCTAGACTCAATGAAGGATCGGGGCGTCATAAACCCCTAAGTGGTCTACGGGCGTCACTAATGCCCTTATACAATTCACAAATTATTTATATTATTTATTTACATAAACACTATATTTAACTTTCACTTCTTCACTTTTTTATATTTCTTTCTTATTATTTATACAGTACATTTCTTTGATGGAAATTCTAACAATGATAACCGTTTTTACCTATCTCTTACCGCCTACGAGACACTTGATACTTATATTATAATTTTGAACTTTTTAAAATAAATTTTAGATGCTTGTAATCGTGAAAATCCATAGGATCTGAATTTTCAACATCAATTTGCTGATTACAAAATTGCAAAATTTTCATCTATAAATTTTAATCCTCTTCACTTAATGTACTTGAAGTTACGAACGTTCATATGAACGAAATTGAAGATTTTTTTACCGAATTTTTTTTTGGCCTTAATCATTTAGGAGGTCAAAACATGATATTCTGTCGGAACGGTTTTTCGAATTTCCAATTTTTATGGCGTTGCTACCCTTACACATCACCCATTATTCAGACCTGCCTCATACAAGTTTGATTGTTCATATTTGAAAAAATAAAAACGTAAAAAATCCTATTTTTTTATCCCGCGAATTATAGGGTAGGTGAGAATGTTCGGCAAGACCCCTAAAAATCACCCTTATAGTATGCAGCTCTAAAATGTTAAAAATAACAAGTTTGATTGTCGATATTTGGAAATATAAAAACGTCAAAAATCCCATTTTTTATCCCGCGAATTATAGGGTGGGTGAGAATGTTCGGCAAGACCCCTAAAAACCACCCTTATAGTATGCAGCTCTAAAATGTTTAAAATAAGAATTTTGATTGTCGATATTTCAAAATATAAAAACGTCAAAAATCCTATTTCTTTTTCCCGCGAATTATATGGTGGGTGAGAATGTTCGGAAGAGCCCTAAAAACTACCCTTATGGCATGCAGCCCTAATATGTTGAAAATAACAAGTTTGATGTCGATATTTGAAAAAATAAAAACGTCAAAAATCTTGTTTTTTTAGCCCGCGAATTATAGAGTAGGTGAGAATGTTCGGCAAGACCCCTAAAAACTACCCTTATGGCATGTAGCCCTAAAATTCTCATCTAGCCTATAATTCGTGCGATAAGAAAGATTTTTGACGTTTTTATGTTTTCAAATATCGACAATCAAACTTGTCAATTTTAACATTTTAGGTATGCATGTCATAAAGGTGGTTTTTAGGGGTCTTGCCGAAAATTCTCATCTGGCCTATAATTCATGGGATAGAAAAATAGGATTTTTGACGTTTTTATATTTTCAAATATCGACAATGAAACTTCTTATTTTTAACGTTTTATGTGTGCATACTATAGTAGTAGTGCTTTATTTGTTTGAGAATCATCTGATTCATACAAATCGGTTACAGTTCAATTCTGGAACGAACTGTTATTCTAATAAATAAAAACAAAAAATAAAATTAAGGTTGGTGGTAAACATTACCCCTGAGGATTCAGGGTTATCTAGCATATTCAACCAGGCATTCCTTATCTCACACATATCCCTGCTTTCGCTTATACATGAAAATCTTACAGTATTAAAAAACTGACATTCTACTAAGAGGTGGTACACAGGTTCTATATTAAAACAATTCTTATGACAGTAGATACAATAACCTTTAGCATTCATACTGCAGGGTTTATTCTTGATTATAAGTCTAGGTATGAACTTATTTATTAACCTTAATTGCGCTATAATTCCTATGACCTAGAAAGCTGCAGATCTTTCAGTAGTGGGAGTAGAAACGTATTAAGTAGGTAAATCTAAAAAAATCATTTTCAGAAAAAAAATGTCCAGAGCCCAATATAGAAAAATTGGAATTTTTTTACTTTCAAAAAATTCAAAGTTTTCTAAAACATACCCTGTTGGTCCTGAGAAGTTGTAAATTTTCCAGAAGTAGGAGTAGCAATGAGGTGAATTACAAGAAACACTTTTTGAGGGGAAAAATAATTTCCAGATCAATAGTGATAATAGGCTAACATAGGAAAATTTGAATTTTTTCAACATAAAAATATAATTTGTATTAATTAAAAATAAAAAACGGCTTTAAGATAACATGTGAATTAGTCAAATACAAAAATAATTTAGGTATCTGTGCTTCCAGAATCCCATACTGTATGAGAATCTTGGAGGTCTTAATAATACTCAAATATGGCACTAAACACTTTGCGCACAGACACAAGCTGAAGAAAAAATGATTTATGAAATATTTTGTGTTAATAGTGGAAAGATTGTTTTAAACAAACTTTGAAGGAATTTTAATTAAAACATATCTGCAAGCAGAAAACACAAATGTAATTATTATTGAATTATAACAAAAAAACATGAGAAGATATATAGATGTATTTAAATTTTAACATCAAAAATTATTAAAAACATAGTTGCAATTGTGTTTGTGAAAAAAATATTTGACAAGGTAGGGAATATTGGGCTTGGCGGAATGTGCAGACGTGTCAAGTAGCTGCGTCCTGAGTTTGTTTAGTTTTCGAGGAAAGTTTATGAAGTGGAAGGTGTAGAATAGGCGAAAATCGAAAAGGAGAATTGTGCGATCATTAAACGATAATAATCAACGTATTTGGCGAAACGAGAGAAGTGTGAATAACGTGAGAAAGGGTGATAGCGATGTGAGGTTAGGAATACAATGAGTGAAAAGGCGGGAGACGTCGGCAGTGTAGAGTTGCAGAGGGCGTCAGTGGCGGTAAGTGTTCAAGTTGAGAGCGGGGAATTTCACAAGGATGATAAAAACGAAAAGGAGGGAGACGAAAAGAGACCAAGAGGCAGGCCGCCAAGCAAAAAGAAGATTAAGTATGTTTCAGAGTAAAGCAAGAGGGCGGATAAAAAATTAGAGGAATACTGGAAAAAGAAAATGCCAGATGAAGATAAGGAAGAAGCTGAGGCTAGTTCAGTGAACGAGAATGAGCAAGAAATTAATGACAGGTTAGATGGGGAGGCTGAAGCGTTCCTATCAAAAAGTAACTTGACAAGAATACCAGTAAAGTCGAAAACAAAAAAGACGGTAGACTTGACTGCGGTAGAAGGCAGAGAAGAAAAAACTAACAGCCCGGAAACAAACCAAGACAAAAAAGTGGAATCAAGTGATAGTGAAGAAGATGAAGGAGAAAACTCATGGCAAAAAGAAAAGGAAAGAAGGGAATGGGAACTCAAATTTGAAGAAAAATGAGAGTGTAGGATGGCAGCTTTAAAAACACTTATAAGGAGTGAAGTAAAAAAAGTGCACTCGAGAAAAGAATCCTGTGAAAAATGTGGCACGCTAAAGGCAGAGTTGACGAAAATTCAAAGGAAGTATGAGGATTCCAAGGAAGCATTCCTTGAAGATATCAAGACACATAAGGAAAAAATAGCGAGGCTGATTATCTCCTAGGTTAATTGGGGATAAAGTATTAAAGCAGAGGACGAGTGGGCTCTCTGTAAATCTTCTAGATATAATATTTTATCATAAGCTCTTATCCACGCCGATTTATTTTTTTGTAGAGAGGCAACAGAAAGTAATTCCCAATCGCCCTATATTCCAATATTTTTAAATATTCCTCTAACCTGGCGGGCCCAGTTGTATTTCTCTAGGGTTAACAAATCATCTTTTGATCTATCCAGTTCTATTAACTTTAAATAACATCTTTTCGGGTATCGATGGTCGGACATATTGAGAATTTTCTCTATCCAATTGAGAATTGACCCAAAAACTCTAACTGCAAGTTGGGATGCACCTATTTCTAATCTAATAGCACATCGAGCAGTATTTTGTGGAACATGCAGGATTTTCTTATAAAAAGTGGTTTGAACTGTTTCTATAAAATCTAAATACCTGAGACTCCATATATACGCACCATACATTAAAATGCTGGATACAAGACTATCGAAAAGTCGAACAATAGCGTATCATGCAATAAGTTTCAATCTGTGAATCAGAGAAATCGTTAATCCTACAACGAGGTTAGATTTACGAACAGCTTCATCTTTTGCCCTGCCGAAAAGTGCAGATTGGGTGAATGGGGTGCCCAGGTAGATATAACTTTTGACAATATCAATCTCGGAGGCTCCGTACATAAAAGGTGGGTATTTTTTGTCATGGCCATGGCCTCCCTTTCGGTAGATCACTATTTTCGTTTTTTCTATGTTAACTACGAGCTCATTTATCCTACAGTAATCTAATAATCCTTCAAGAATCTTACGCATTCCAACCAGGGAGTCCGCGTAAGCTAACAGCAATATTTCCGACAAATAATCTATTGATACACCTCTGATACCTCTGGCATACATGAATTCTTGTAAATCAGCAATTAAAAATGTAAACATTGTTGGACTTAAAACTTCCCCCTGCATGACTCCTTTCGTTACATCTACCGACCCGGTGACGCCCTTATATCCCTTGATTGCAATATTAGCTTTAGAGTAGGAATCTATTACCAATCTAATAAATTTTGACCCACAACCTTTCGAGATTAATTTGTCCCATAAGATATTATGACTAACTGAGGGAAAGGCTGCTTTGAAATCAACATAGAGTACAAAAAGTTTGCCTCCGTTCAGTCTCAGGCGATTTTGAATCATTGCGTTAAGGGTAAAGATCTGATCTAGGCAACCTCTCCCCCTCCTGAAACCTGCCTGCCACTCTGGAAGGAGTTGCATTTCTTCAGCCCAAGCTGTCAATATTTTGGAAAGAATCTGTGTAAATATCTTTGTAGCACAGTTAACTAAGGCAATAGGACGGTAGTTAGCAGGATCAGCGGCATCACCTTTCATGTGTATCATTCTAAGAAATGTTTGAGACCACGATATTGGGACCTTTTCTTCATCAATTATTTGATTAAATAACGACTTTAAGTAAAGGATCAGATTGCCGGGTAAATTTTTCAAAAAGTCGTAGCTAATACCATCCGGGACAGAGGCCTTACCATTTTTTGACTGTTTCAAGCTTGAAATAGTTTCATCAAGAGTTATGTGTGAGTCAAGATAAGGATTGCGGAAATTATCAATCGATATTAAGTAAGAATTTGGATCACGGACTGCGTAGAGAGATTTCAAGTACTGTTCCCATGTGTTTAAGTCTATATCATCTTTATACGAAGGTTTAAAATTATAGCTATTTACTATCTTCCAGAATTGTTTGGATTCGATTGAATTCGCGAGAGAAAATTCATTAAGGAATTTTTGTAATCTTCCTTCTTGGAATCTAATAATTGAAGGCCAGGATGCAAGAACCGGGCGAGCGCTCGAAAACGTGAAAAAGAATTATCCAAGTGCCTTGTGATATCCAAATTTTAAAGTTCAAAAAATTAAATTAAGAACAATATAGACTTGTAGAGAATATTAAAATGGAACTTTTTTCTATTTCAAGTTTTTCTCTCCGATGTATACTTTTAATAATAAAATTGAAAAAGTCGGAAAACTTTTTTCCCAAATTCAATTATTTTTTAAAACATAAATCGTCATTACTCAGACAAATATGATTGAAACTGTTTGAAATTTGGTATACACATGGACTATACCCTAGCGACGCCTACAAGATGAAGTAAAAAGTCAAAACTACAAAGTGCTTAATAATAATAATTTGCAAATTGAGTCCTGACGGTAAGCACGTTTTTTTAACTTCGGCGAAGAAAAGTATCGAGTGAACTTCAAAGTTGAAAAAACTTCCGTGAGACATTTTGTTCCTCACTATTGAAGGAAGATTTCTGGAAATTTTTAGAACATCGCTTCTCAAGGTTAGTAGTCTCGTCTGTACTCTCCTATAAACATAAAGGACTCGTCTTTTCAATAAATTAAACATTCAAAAACCTGCCCTTTCCCTAATTAATAGAAAATCGACAGTTTTTTTTATTTTTGGACATTTCGTTGTTTTCAGTGAATTAGAAAATAACTAAAAATAGAAAAATTTGTGCTTTGCAAGTTGTTCCACCCTTTGCTTTTTTTTCTTCTTTTTTGTAATAAGGAATGTGAACAAACCGTCGAGTGTCTTTGTTTTGAAATTTTTAGTATGAAAAGGACTCAGTGTCTCAAACTATTTCGAAAGGTGCCGATCGCTCTCTGATTTTTTACATAAAATTGAATGTATATTTTTTGTTCTGTCACGGTAAAACAATATAATTAGACATTTCTAGTTATTTTTGAGTCTGAGAATTTCTAATACAGAAAATATTAAATTACACTGATAATTAGTCTCAATCACGTTATTTCAAATTGTGCTATAGAATTTCGATTTTTTACCAAAAACTTTTGTTTTTTCGTTTGTATTCGAATGTCGTATGAAAAAGCGGAAAAATGCAGAAAAAACCACGATTTTCTAACTCTATTTTGAGAGAAAATGGCTATAAACAATAATCCATTCTTCAAACAATTTATTCAAACATCTAATCATCAGTGTGAATTATTATTTTCTGTATTAGAAATTCACAGACTCAAAAATAACTAGAAATGTCTAATTATATTGTTTTACCGTGACAGAACAAATATATACATTCAATTTTATTTAAAAAATCAGAGAGCGATCGGCACCTTTCGAAATAGTTTGAGACACTGAGTCCTTTTCATACTAAAAATTTCAAAACAAAGACACTAGACGGTTTTTTCACATTCCTTATTACAAAAAAAGAAGAAAACAAAGCAAAGGGTGGAACAACTTGCGAAGTACAAATTTTTCTATTTTTAGTTATTTTCTAATTCACTGAAAACAACGGAATGTCCAAAAATATAAAGTAGTCGATTTTCTATTAATTGGGGAAAGCGCAGGTTTTTGAATCTTTAATTATTGAAAAGACGAGTCCTTTATGTTTATAGGAGAGTACAGACGAGACTACTAACGTTGAGAAGCGTCTGAATCTGCTAACGATAGTCGTAGACGGCGTCGCGTACTTTCTTACAAAATGAATATTTTCGCCAATTTTTGATGAATTGTTCTAAAAATTTCCAGAAATCTTCCTTCAATAGTGAGGAACAAAATGTCTCACTGGAAGTTTTATCAACTTTGAAGTTCACTCGATACTTTTCTTCGCCGAAGTTAAAAAAACGTGCTTACCGTCAGGACTCCATTTGCAATTAATTATTATTAAACAATTTGCAAATTTGACTCTTTTCTTCACCTTGTAGGCGTCGCTAGGTATAATGCATGAGTACACCAAATTTCAAACAGTATCAATCATATTTGTCTGAGTAAAGACGATTTATGTTTTAAAAAATAATTGAATTTGGGAAAAAAATGTTCCCACTTTTTCAATTTTATTATTAAAAATCTACATCGGGAAGAAAAACTTGAAATAGAAAAAAGTTCGATTTTAATGTTCTCTACAAGTCTATATTTTTCTTAATTTAATTTTTTGAACTTTAAAATTTGGATATCACAAGGCACTTGGACAATTATTTTTACGTTTTCGAGCGCTCGCCCGGTTCTTGCATCCTGGCCTTCAATTTTGTATGTACATTTTTACAGTTTGTATAAATCGACACAACATCAGGATTGAAATTTTGTTCCTCGCATTTTTTAAGTACTTGCTTCAGCTCTCTTTTACTTTTTCTGCATTGTATATCAAACCATGGCTTCGAACGACTCAGTTTTCTAGACGGTTTTACAGTCATGTTAAGTACTGTCGCTGTCTCTTTAATGGCATTAATTAAATTATTTGAAAGGTCATCCATCGACAACATTGCAGAGTTAATATTTGGGGGGTACTGGATAATTTCTTTAAATTTATCACCAAAGTCATTATTCCACTTAAAAAAAGGGGTGCTCGAATAGTTTTCGTAATTTAAAGTCGAGTGATCTAGTAACGTCAAAGCTATATAGGAAAATGATCGGATCGAGTTGGAACTCTCAGCACTTGGAAATCCTCGATTGACTGAATTCCCACGCTATTAGACTAGGCAAAATCAATAATTGAAGAACTTTTTTCTCTTAGGAATGTACATTGAGCTGGGCAGTCGCTTTTAGTTCTCCCATTCAGGACAAAAAACCCATTTTTTTCAAAACTTTCTACCATCTGTTTTCCCCTTTTGTCTAGATCAGGCGCCAGACTTGTTCTTGCGTCATACAAATTTAAATTGTTACAGAGAGTTTCCTCCTCTAATTGATTCATTTCGCCAATTTTACCGTTAAAATCCCCTCCCACAATTATCGAGTATTCCGGATGTTTCAATGACAGGTCAAAGATTATTTCGTTTATATTGAACAGAAACTTTTCAAAATTAGAATTAGGATTAGAGTATATTGATCCAATCAATATATTAGAACTATTACCTTCGAGTTTAACAAAAATGTAATCCTCTGCCGTACATATCGTTTCCATTTTATATTTGTTTGCGTTGTTGGCGATCAGTAGACCTCCCTTTGCTCTTCCTTTTGAGGATTCTCTGGTAGCCGTACTGTAGACAACTTGACAGTCGATATTACGTTGAGGATACGTGATTTGAGGTGAAGAAGTAAGCCATGTCTCACTCACACATGTGATGTCATCTGTAGTGGTATAGTTATATATATCGTCTAGATTATTAAATCCTCTTGCATTCCAAAATATAATTCGAGGTGCTGGTACTGTTGGAGAATCGTTTATGAACTTGGGATTGATTTGGAGTTTTCTTCTCCTGGTGCAAACGTAACTAGAACAGGTCTTGTTCCCTCTTTTCTTCCAATTCTAATAACCTTTTCAAAACACTTGATAGGAATAATAATTTTAGCTTCCTTGAAAATCTTGTCAACCGAGTCAAAAAGATTCTTGTTGTTAGTAGAATCATCCTTCACATTGCAGAGAAAAATATTCCTCGATCTTTCTTTTATATCTAAAAATTCAAGCTTCTTCTCAAGAAAACTAATTTTTTCTTTGAATGTTTTGTTCTTCTCTTCCAAAAGGTGACATCTGGTTTTGTAGATTTTTAGTACTTTTAAGATTTTTTCATCCGAGCTCTTTAGCACTTTAATATCTGCAGTCAATTGTTGAACACTCGCACCTGGGGATTTTACATTTTCTTTTACTGATAGTAAGAGAGATTTTAGGGGTCTTGCCGAACATTCTCACCTATCCTATAATTCGCGGGATAAAAAAATAGGATTTTTGACGTTTTTATTTTTTCAAATATCGACAATCAAACTTGTCATTTTTAACAATTTAGGTC
>CAKNXH010061306.1:36708-54619 GCA_932178445.1 Andricus quercusramuli
GTCCTCTGGCAAAATTTGATCTGGGCCTTAGTTTGGGCACAGTAAAGCTTCAAAGTTGGGCATAATGAACCAATCAGAATCAAGATTTGGCAACCACTTGTTTGTCTCATACGTGTTAAGATAGTGCGTGTCCTGGCGGTTACCTTCAGCTCCCGCAAAAATTTCACATCGTTGATCTTTGATTGTTTCTACGAGACGCGAAATTCAAGCCTTTAAATTTGTTTAAATTCTTAGTTGTTCTTGCAAACGTTTATTACCGTCCTTAAAATAACATAACATTTGCTCAACCTAAAAAAGATGAATTTCAATTTAATACAGTACTTTCCTGACATTTCATGTAAGAAAACCAACAAAGATGTTTAAAATTCAGAAGACCAAACGAAATTTTGTTCTTCAGAATTAATCTACAAGTCTAAGATAAGAAAAAACGTTTCAAACCTCAGAAAGAAATTCTCAGTGATTCGTCTCAGAAATTTTGTTACATTTTTGTTGTAAAACCAACAAAGTAACTTAAAACTCGAAGGAACAAAACAAACTTCTGTTATTGAAAATTAATTAACAAGTCTATAAGTAATTCTTTGCGATTCATTACAAAATTTTTGGTTACATTCATTGTAACAAATTAAACAAAAAATTAAAAATGGGAAATCCAAACAAACTTTTGATCTTTAGAATTAACCAACAAGTCTAAGATAAGAAAACACATTTTCAACACCAAAAGTAATTCTTTTGCATGCGATGCAAATTTTTTGTTACATCTATTACTACAAAAACAATAAATAAATCTAAAGCTGGGGAAACGAAACGAACTTTTGTTCTTTAAAACTAACCAACAAGTCTAAAATAAGAGACACATTTTCTACCAAACGAAAGTAATTCTTTGAGATGCATAGCAAACTTTTTGTTACATTTATTGTAAGAAAACCAACAAAAAATGGAAACCGGGAAAACGAAACAAACTTTTGTTCCATAAAATAAATAAACAAGTCCAAGATAAAAAAACTCATTTTCAAATCCTCAAAAGTAATTCTTCGCAAATCTCTACACAATTTTTGTTACATTTAATGTAACAAAACTAAATAAATAATTTGAAGTTCGGGAGACGAAACCAACGTTTGTTTTTTAAAAATACGCAACTAGTTTAGAAATCGAAAACACATTTTGAACCTCCAAAAGAATTCTTTGCGATTCATTGCAAAAACTCTGCTACATTATTTGTAATAAAGTTAAAAATATAGTTAAAGATGAGAAATCCAAACAAACTTTTCTTCTTTAAAACTAACCAACATAAGTCTAAGATGAAAAAACAAATGTTTTAACCCCAAAAGTAATTATTTGCAATTCGTTGCAAATTTTTAATAAATTTTTTATTACAAAAAAAAATTGTAAGAAAAATATTAAGAAAACCAACAAAAAATAGAATCTGAGGAAACCAAACAAACTTTCGTTTTTGAAAATAAATCATCAATTTAATAATAAGAAAACTCATTTAAAAGCCGCAAAAGTACTTCTCTCTAACTTATTACACAATTTTTGTTACATTTAGTGTAATAATAACGAAACTTAAAAAAAATTTGAAGATCGGAAAACGAAACGAACTTTTGTGCTTTAAAAATAATTAACAAACGTACAATGAAAAAAAAAAACAGATTTGGAACCCCCGAAAGTAATTCTTAGCGATTTTTTGGCATAAATTCTGTTACATTAATTGTAACAAAGTTAATAATAATTGAAGTTCGGAAATCCAAACGAACTTTTGTTCTTTAAACTTAACCAACAACGGTGAAATCAAAAGATACATTTTGTTCCCACTAAAGTAATTTTTTGGATTCATTGTAAAGTTTTTGTTACATTTACTTGAACGAAACTAAAAAAAATTTGAAGCTCATGAAACGAAACGATCTTCAGTTCTTTAAAAATAACCAACAATTTGAAAATAAAAAAGTACATTTTGAGCCCCTAAAATTAATTCTTAGAAATTCTTATTCTGTAACAAAGTTAAAAATAATTAAACATGGGAAATTCTAACGAACTTTTGTTCTTGAAAAATAGCCAACAAGTTTACAATGAAAAAACTTATTTGAAACCCCCAAAAAAAAATCTTAGCGATTTTTTTCATAAATTCTGTTACATTAATTGTAAAAAAGTAATTTTTGGGATTCATTGTAACATTTTTGTTGCATTTAATGTAACGAAACTAAAAAAAAATTTTAATGTCGTTGTACGAAACGATCTTTAATTCTTTAAAAATAATAAACAATTTTTTTTGCATTTAATTTAGCAAAAACAATAAAGAAATGCAAAGCAATTTTAAACCCCCAAAAGTGGTTTTAGTTTCTTTGTTTTGATTTCTGGCATAAACCAAGCGACTTTCGTTTTTATGAATTAAATGAACAATTCTAACAATACGATAAAATAAATTTTGAATCCCCAAAGTTAATTCTTTGCGTATCGTTGAAAAATTATTGTTACATTCAATGTTTACAAACCCAACAAAAAAATTAAGAACTCGGAGAATCAAACAACCTTTTTTTCTTTCAAATTTATCATAAATAATAAAATAATCTAAAGCTCGGGAAACGAAACGAACTTTTGTTTTTATAAATTAACAAACAAGTACAAAATAAAATAACATATTTATAACACCTAAGAGTTCTCCATTCATTACAAAATTTCTGTTACATTCATTGTAACAAAATAAAGAAAATTAAAGCATGGTTAAACGAAACGTACTTTCGTTCTTAAAAATAAATAAAAAAGTCTAAGATGAAAATACATTTTGGACACCCAAAAGTAATTCTTAAAGTAGTTTGATTTGTTTATTTGTATTTATTTTGTTCATTAAATTTTTTTTGCAGCATTAATGTGTTGCACATAATTTATTTGCGTTTTTAAAAGGAGTTTTCTTATCTTTAGCTTGATGATTTATTTTCAAGAATGAAAGTTTGTTTGGTTTACTCAGTTTCAATTTTTTGAAGGTTTTGTTAAATAAACGTAACAACAATTTTGCAATGAATTACAAAGAATTACTCTTGGGTGTGTAAAATGTATTTCCTTATCTTCAACTTGTAGATTATTTTTAAGGAACAAAAGTTCGTTTGGATTTTCCATGTTTAAATATTTTTAACTTTGTTACAATTAAGGTAACAGAATTTATGGAAAGAATCTCAAAGGATTACTTTCAGGGGTTCAAAATGTGATGTTTTATTCTCAACTTGTTGGTTATTTTTAAGGAAATAAAGATTCTGAAGAACAAAAGTTCGTTTGGTCTTCTGAATTTTAAACATCTCTGTTGGTCTTCTTACATGAAATGTCAGGAAAGTTCTGTATTAAATTGAAATTCATCTTTTTTAGGTTGAGCAAATTTTATGTTATTTTTAGGACGGTAATAAACGTTTGCAAGAACAACTAAAAATTTAAAAAAATTTAAAGGCTTGAATTTCGCGTCTTGTAGAAACAATCAAAGATCAACAATGTGAAATTTTTGCGAGAGCTGAAGGTAACCGCCAGCACACACACTATCTTAACACGTATGAGACTAACAAGTGGTTGCCAAAGCTCGATTCTGATTGGTTCATCATGCCCAACTTTAAAGCTTTACTGTGCCCAAACTAAGGCCCGGATCAAGTTTTGCCAGAGGACTTTTCTGTTTCTTTTTTTGTCCTCTATCACCCAATACCGGCATGTTCATAGGTGGTGGGACACCCTGTATATACATTTTGTCCTTCCCACCTGCCCCGGGCAGTTGGCAACCCTAAATAATTGGAAATAATGTTTCCAATACTGAAGTGCTTAATTACGAGAGCTCTACCACTCTTGTAAACAATAACATGTCGCGTGCACCTGTCGCTTCGAAACTCTATGAAATCACAAGCAGGGACACACAGTAATGAGAGAACCGCAGGATTTCGCAGGGAGCGGGTGCTAATCTGAAAAATTGCACCCCCTGCCAGCGAAATCGCGGTAAAATTTCAGCTGTAACCACGTCTTTTTTATATATATATATACACAAAGATGTTAAGCATACATATTATCTATTATGCACATACCTACACTATTAGAAAAATCTGTATGAGATTTAACCCTCAAACGGTACACTGGTGCGAATTCGCACCATCGTTTTTGAAACGTTGCTAGCATTTGATCATGGAAAGATGTACGGGATTATCCCTACCACGATAAATATGGCCGAGCCCCAAGATTTCAGGCCCTAACGCGTTTAGTACCAGTTCAGTTGATTTGTCCGAGCTAGAAGGACGAGAAAATCGAAGTGGTGCGAATTAGCACCTGTGTACCTTTTACGTGTGGAAAAGTGTTGCCAGCTGGAATTTCTAAAAATTGTTCTCAAGTGAAAGAGTTTCGTTCGTTTGTTGAACGTAAGTATGTTTATGTACATTTATTTGTTATTTATCGATTTTTCATGATAACTTCCAATGAATTTTGCAAAAATATGATTTTTCCCACCAGATACATAGGGCTAAAGTTGAATAGAGTGTGAAATAGCAAGAATATTCTATGAAAATCTGAAAAATTTGAATGAATTTTTATTTCACTTATTATTTCACTTTAATAGAAAATGGACTAGCGTGCATGTCTTGTATTTCCGAGAGAAATTTTAAATAAAAGAAAGATTTTAATGTAATTGTTTCATTCCTTTCATTTCCCGGCAAACAAGAACGTTGAAGTGTAAATCATGCATTTGAAAATACCCTAACTTTGACCTACCGGGAAAAATACTAGATTCACGTTATCGGCATCAACAATATTTTTACATGATTATGTGTTCCTTTAACTGCAAAATCCTGCAAAATTTAATTGATTTGAATAAAATGCAAATAAATAGCGAATTTTTTCCAAAAAAGTAATTTTTCAAAAACACCGACTTATTTAAAACAAATTGTCATAAGAAAATTTCATGATTATCTACATCTCTATAGAACCATCAGATTCAGCAGGAAATTTCACACAAAAAACGTGTGTTTAACATTTTTCTAGTCTCAATCTTTTTGTTATATTCGAAGTTGAATATGCAAAATCCAGATTCGCACCTGTGTACCTTTAGTAGGGGCCAGAAAGGAGTGTGCCGTTTAAGGGTTAATATACATGTGTGTGAAGCAAATATGCACTACCGCTACTGAAATGTAACATACATGGGTGTAGTGAATTTAATATACATGTGTATTAAATTTAATATACAGGTCGGTATAGCAGTGTGCCTGAAAACTCAAAGTGCTTTCATTTCTTTCAATCTTGTCAAATATTCGCAATTAAATTAATAATATAGAATTCGTCCACTAAATTGTTATTTATAATGAAATTGCGACGTACGGGTGGAACTTTTTCCAAAATTCAGTCTAAATAGTAGAAATTTAATGCTAGTACAGTTGATTGTAGGTTAGGTCTGTTATTTGTTTGCTTAATTGATCTTTTCGACTTAAAATCCAGTCATATTTTTGATTAACTGGAAAAGGTATCATGTTTTATTATTTAGAGTCGAAAATTCATGTTGAACTTGTTTTGAATTTGTGTAAAATGGAATTATCTGATTTTTCTTGTAAGTGATTAACATGAATGTATGTGAAATTTAATATACACGATCTTAATGGCGATTTCATATTATTGATATATTAATTTTAATACGTATGTTTCATTGATGAAATAGCTGAAATACGTAATTTGACGATATCTCGAAAACAGAATCAGCTAGGATTTCAATTCGAACGGATTTTTGATGTATATTTGTGCCCGAATATCATTCCGCAAACCGATTTTATTGCCATCTTTGTGATACCTATTCGTCCTTCCTGACCACCGTGTGTAGCGTATACTGTGTAGCCATCTAGACTATAGAGAATAGGAGCACGTGGAGGCTGGAGGACATAGCTATCGATATACTGAAAACGTTGGAAGCCGTATAGTATATCTATATCTACTCGTGACGTATGCATATACACCGATGTCCCAGCATGTTGGGACGTTGAGCTAGGCCCTATAAAACCCCAAAGGACAAGCATGGGTCAGCAATAGTTCAGTTTAGTTCTTCTCTATTTTCAACGATTTTCCCCGATTCGACTGTCCAGTGTCTAGTGTGTCAAACCTGTATTTCTCGCGTGTTTAGTGTTTGTACCTTTGTGACAGTGTTGTGCACTGAGAAACCCGAATCTGGGATTTCTCATCTTTGGAATACTTCGAACTGATTACATCCGAAAATGGACCCGCAACTGATTACAGTCAATTATTAGAACTTTTTCCGATTAAGGATTTACCTTTGAAGTGTACAACCCCTTTTTCTACACCACTACAAAGAGGTCACAGAGACGAGTCACCATCTAGACTTCATTTGATTCTTCATTAGAATCAATAACCGGTACGTCCCAATTCTAATAAACTCTTATTTCATTTATTCTTGGGTCATGTTATGAGTACGTCAGAGCAAAAGGAAAACTCCTCAGAGTCTTGAGGAAAAACGAGACAAGAATCTTTAGAAAGAGAAACTCTTACGCAGAATGCCTGAAGAGCAAGACAGCGTAACGATAATAATTGTCTAGTCTTTCCTCACGACTATGCGGAGTCTTCCTTTTGCTCTGAGGTGCTCATATATGAGTCTCCTTTATTTTAAAGGTGCTGGCCAAGGATTAGAGAAAACCCTACACGTCTTCCTTCAACTTCTTGTGTTAATCTCTTAGTAATCAATAAGTTTTAATTGTCATTTTCTATAATAAATTGTTGAATCTCATTTATAACTTATGTATTGGCTACTCTTTCCTCTTCCCTGTGCGAGATCTTCGATCTCAACTAAAACGAGGAACTTATTTGAAAAGGAAAGTATTTTGCAATTTCTATGACGGAACACCATACTTTAAAGATTTCTTTAAATTTGCAACTTTTAATTAACTCTCATGGTTAGTTCAAGAGTTAATTTTAATTCAAATTTTAAAGCGTTTTCATTTGGTTCTTCCAAAATATTGAAATTAAACAAATTTTTATTTTAAAAAATAGAAATTGAATAATTTGTTAAATTTTAAAGGGCTGTGGACAGTGTGAAATTTTTTTTTTTCATTATTAAAAATTTAAAATATTTGCAAATGCAAAAATTATAGCAAATAATCGAAAATTAAATAAAAATCTTAAACAGAAATTGAATAATATCAGAATAATTTCAAACATGATAACAATTTTATGAAGTTTTCCTTTTTATATCCTTCAAGACTAAATTTAAAAATTGAAGGTCTTACTTGTTGCTTAGCTTTTAGAAGGAATCGGAAGGAATTGAGAGAATATAGTTCTTTTAATACTTTTGTTCTTCCTTTTTTTGGTCAAATTTCTAAAACTATTCAATTCATGTTAAAAAAATTAAATATTCACACTATTTTCCGTATACCATTTAAAATGGATTCAATAATAACTTTTGGTAAAGATGCTTTAGATAAATTTGAAAAGGTTGGTGTGGTTTACAAGATCACTTGCAAGATCTATAAGATGACTTACGTGGGACAGACTGGCAGACTTAATACTAGGGTGGAGGAACACAAAAGTGATATTCGTTTAGGACGTTTTTATAAGAGTGTTCTTGCTAGACATACGAGAGGGTTTGTTGATGTTGACCATGAGTTTGACTGGGATAATGTTGAAATTTTACATAGTGAAAGTAATGAGAGAAAGAGAGAATTCATGGAAATGCTTTATATTAAAAAACAAAACAAGTCCTCTATTAATTTAAAAACTGATTCAGATAGATTAAATAAATGTTATTCAAGTATGATTAATTACATTTAGTTTTCATGAGTCTTGACTTTCTCTTATTTCTTGTTTGTTGTGACGGAATAGCCTATTGGCCCACATTCAGATCTCAGGTATCGAGGAGACAGCGTCGTTGCTTGGTCTCTGTTCCCACCTGTTTTGATTTTTCTTGCCTTCATAAAGGTGCTATGTGATCACCGAAACGTTGGTAAATACTTTGCATGATTTTTATTGTGATTTTATAATAATGAAAATAAAAGACGAAATAAATAAAAAAAGAGAAGGAAGGGGATTTGGTTGGTTGCCTTCTCATTTTTCTTTCCTCTTTTTTATTTTTGTCCAAAGAAACAAATTTTGTTATTTTGTTTTTTAGGAATTGCAAAAGGAGCATTTCGTGGTGGTTTTCCAAATTTGATCGTTGAATTCTTGTTTTTTTTTCAGGAATTCTATATATTGACTTGATTATTGGACGTTAAATGGGATTTTGAATTTGATTTTAGTCTTATTTAAAATTCTTGAATTTCAACTTAGCTTTTAGTTTGAAACTTGCAAAATTTAATTATTTTAAACTGAACCCCTCCTCTGTTATCAAATAACCAGACCTTCCTCTCGAACTAAATAAATTAATTCCAACTTTATTCAATTTTTAATTGAACAACTTTTTGGATCAGTCTCAACCCACAGACTGACCTCAAATATATTTTATTTAATGGCCGTAACCCCTTCAGATGTGAGCCCATTGGCTGCCCAGGATATCGAACGAATCATCACTAAAGCCATAAGTACAATCAAACCAGAGATTAGCAATCACAACAAGGGTCGACTCGGTGGGATCAAAAATTGACAGCTTATCAACAAAAATGGATGGAGCCCTGGAGAGGATTGGTGCAACAAAGCAAAGAGTTGATGGGTTGTGTGACAGGATGACTGCAGCTGAAGGTATTTTACACAAACTACAAACTGAATATCCCCCATCCGAATCCCTCGACGATACATACATCTCTTGCTCCTTAATGTATAGCTGAAATTGAGCAAAGAAACATTAGAAAAAAGAACCTGTTGTTGTTCGGATTACCAGAACATGAATCCTCCCCGCCAGAAGAAATCATTCCCGATTTCCAACTTTTAAACCCACGATTATTCAGACTTGGCCTTCATTCGCAGACCAGAACGACTCCTCGACCGGTAAAACTTATGTGCGAAACCGAAAGAGTAACACAAACGCTGATGCGCAAATTTCTCGCTGCCATAAAAGTTCCGGAAACAAGTGTCAAGTTAAAACATCTCTGGATTGCATCAGACAGGACAAAAGAGCACATCAAGGAAATCGAGGATGTGAAGAAAGAGTTGACATCTCGTCGTTTGGAGGGAGAAACGGACTTAATATTTGCATTCCGACGAGGAGTTCCGACACTTGTGAACGCAAGGAAGAACATAACCCCAATGAGCCAAGCTGCCATCGTCAACAACAACAAGCGCTCAGCGCATGCGTAAGTACTCACACATGCGGTCCCGTTGGGACTCAAGCTGGCGATCAGCTGTTATTGATTTACTACCAGAATGTCAAAGGTGTCTGCACTAGATTACACCCATTGCGACAGTCCGTCCCGGCATGCTCGCATGATATAATAATATTTACGGAAACTTGGCTAAAAGATAAAATAAATTCTTCTGAACTGGGCATGTCGGAATATGATATTTTTCGAGATGATCGTAGCGCAGATACTAGCGATAATTTGCGTGGTGGGGGAGTTTTGATCGCGACCAGATATGGGTTACGTAGTGTGAGACTTTCCACTGATAAAAACTCGGTTGAGCACCTATTTGTCAAATTAGCAGTAGGCGCCTGTGCTTTTATATTAGGGGTTTTTTACATCCCACCGAGCTCTAGATGTTCTAAATATGCTGATACGTGTGCAATAATTGAAGAAGTGGCTTGTTACTTCCCAGGAACGAAAATGTATATATTTGGTGATTTCAATTTACCGTATGCTGATTGGAATATAGACATTAAAAAAGGGCCTGCTTGTGTACCTGGTGAAGTGTTTCTGCGAACGCATATTGACATAATTAACATCGTATCTGATTCACTTATTATATTATATACCATTAAGCCATTTCCCTTTATTCGGGGTAGGCGTGACACTACCCGATTCGGGTAGTGTTTCTAGGTGGATAGTTTCTTGTAGTAAATAACTACAAGTGTGGGCTCACCACACCCACGACACGCCAACAGCACGTAGTTAGTAGTATTCCCGGACGGTCACTCATCCAAGTACTAACCACGCCCAACACTGCTTAACTTCAGTGATCTAACGAGAAGTGGTTTTTTGAGCGCGGTATGGCCGTTGGCTTGATTATTTAAATTTAATGCAAATGAATAGCAATAGAAATGAACATGGATCAATGTTAGATTTAGTATTCTCACACTCCTGTGAAACGTCAATATCGGTTGCGGTTCACCCTTTACTACCGGTAGACAAATACCACCCACCCCTCACATGCGATTTAAGATTTCAAGAGCTAGGTCACAATTCAACATTGTACAATGACAATTTAATAAGATTAAACTTCAAGAGAGCTAATTTCGGAGGAATCTCTTACTATCTCAGTAATGTTGACTGGCATGGTCTGCTTTCTGATTTGGTGGTCGACAGTGCGGTTGAAGCACTTTATAAGTATCTCCTAATAGCATTTGATTACTATGTCCAATTGCAGACAATTAAAGTATCCACTTACCCTCCGTGGTTTAATTTTGAACTGAAAAAATTAGTCAATGCAAAACATTGTCAGACCATTGTTACAAAAAATTTATTAATGACACGGAAAATTCGATTCTCTCAAATCCAAAAAAGTTCTGGTCCTACATTAACTCACTAAATGAATGCAATAAAATACCGGATCAAATGTTCTTAGGAAACAAAAAAGTATCTTCCAGTGCCGAAATTGCCGATATTTTGCTTCTTATTTTAAATCGGTCTATGCTCCAACACAAAATCGTGACGTGCAATTTAATTTGACGGATTCCATTGATCTTCCCAATGTACATATAGATATGGAAGAAAAGGCCTAGCTTGTTAAGCAGGTCAAAAATGCCCTTGGCTGGAATCAGATTTTCAATGAGACCTTTTCTGGGACTTGGAATCATAACTTTTTCCCCACATTTTTGAACACATTTTGTGTGACACATCTGTGTAATGGAAAAATCTGAAAAAAATTAGTAAAAAACAAATGATTAGAATACACCTAAAAAAAATGTTTTCCATTGTTTTGGCGTTCAAGAAAAACGATGGAGTAGGCGAAAGATTTCTTCCTATGTTCATCGGATGTAGGAGATTTTTCGGGAATCACCGTCAACGATCTCGAAACATTGTTCACGGGTTCGTATCAACTCAGTCAAGCTATATCGTGTTTAGCTGAAGTGGTGGACAATGACAACAAAATTAACATTTGCTGCGCTAACGAAACCGCGAACATTTTGAAAGTAGAATTTCAGTCACGCCATATGAATCATCGGCGTTCTAAGTGTTTTGTTGAATACACGCCTGATTCCATTGGTTTCGAAGGAATTTAACGATATTGTTGTGAGTCCGAAAATACTAATCGAACGATCGGTTGCTGCTCACATGCTGCTGCTGTGATTTACTATGTATCCCATGCTCGATATTTTTCGAAAATCGTTCGACCAGCAGAAATATTGAGCAAACTGTTCGTACGACGAAAAATGGTGCCTGTAATTAATGAGGATAGCGACGATGATTAATCCAAAACTTTTATGAAGGATTTCCATTTCACACACTAATTAAAACATTAAGAAAAATTAAAAACACAGCATTTGATCATAAGTAATGTTCAGCATTTCATTATTAATCCATGATACCCTTATGAAAAAGAAGTATTGGTAAGTATCAGACCCAAGACTTTTTTTGCGAATAAGTATTGGAAAGCCAATACTTTTTCGGGGAAAAAGTACTGGATCTAATACTTACCAATACTTCTTCTTAATAACGGTATCTGCCATCTATGAAAGTTGTTATTTTAAAAAACTACCTTCCACATTGATTAAAAATCTGAAAAAATTCTGAAAGTTAGCACATGGGATGACCTTTCATGTATAAAAAATTTGGAACAGTACTCAAAAAATTTCTGACAGATGTGTCACAAAAAAATAAAAACCATAAAACACATTTTTAGCCACCATGACTATGGGGGTGGTGATGGGGGTTCAAAAATGTGGGAAAAAAGTTATGATTCCAAGTCCCAGAAAAGGGCTCATTGAAAATCTGATTCCAGCCAAGGGCATTTTTGACCTGCCTAACGGGCCCTTTACCATAAGTTAATGAATCTTGATGTAAATAAGGGAGCAGGTTCCGATGGGGTGCCACCTGTCCTCTTGAAGTCATGCTGTAAGTCTTTAATTGAACCGTTGTTTATCATTTTTAATAAATCAGTAGTAGATAGGACCTTCCCATTTGAATAGGAAAAAGGAATAAGAATACCGGGGTATAAAAATGGTAATCGAAATGACATAACAAACTACCGACCAATAACTATACTTAATTCCATTGCTAAAGTGTTCGACTTCCACCAATTTATGTATCTTCACGCAATTCCTTAATAAAAACCTGGAGGAGGGCGTACAGGTTGATGCGATTTACACTGACTTCTCAAAAGCTTTTGATAAGGTTGACCATTGTACTCTTGTGATAAAGCTCAGGGCCCTAGGTTTATCTGAAATGGTATTCTACTGGCTAACAAGTTAACTTAGTGACAGACCGCATTCAGTTTGTGTTGATAGGCAGTACTCGGAGATTTTCACAGCAACCTCGGGAGTACCACAGGGCTCGAATCTGGGCCCCCTCATGTTCGTCCTATATGTTAACGACATATGTACTGCATTCAAATTTTGTCTGTTTCTTTTATTTGCCGACGATCTTAAACTTTTTAAAGCTATTCGATCCCTAGAGACGTTCTTAAAATTCAGAGTGATATTGATAGGTTGCAAGAATGGAGTTCGCTGAATGGAATGATGCTTAATGTTAAAAAATGCCTAGTAATATCATTCTCACGGAAAAGATTAACAGCTAAACAAAATTATTTACTAGACGGGGAAGTATTACAGAGGGTGACGCGGGTTCGCGACCAGGGACTCTTTCTGGACGAGTCACTTATGCTTAACGATAAAGTGTCAGAGGTGGCAAAAAAGACACTGAGTTCCTTGGGCTTTGTCACGAGAAATGCTTCAAATTTAAAAAATCCGTTAACTCTAAAAACACTGTACTTCTCGTTAGTCAGATCACATTTAGAATTTGCCTCAGTCATTTGGGCACCCCAGCACCTTATTCATAAAATTAGACTTGAAAGAATTCAAAATAGATTTTTACGCTTTGCAGCTAGGCAAATGGGGATACCGATGCTTAGGTGCGATCATGACTATAGCGGAATCAGGGCACTGCTGAACATCCAAAAAATTAACTCGATACTTTTATTTGCTGCTTTGAGCTTTTTATACAACGTTTTAAACAACCAAATTGACTGTCCGCAAATCCTATCTGAAATAAACCTGTACGCTCCTTCGAAATCGCTAAGAAGCAACATTCTAGTTAAAGTTAACTATCATCGAACTAACTTTGGGAAAAAACTCCGTTATTAGTAGAATTTGTAACGAGGCAAATTTATACGCAACAAATATTGACTTTTTCGACCGATCAGCGACGCACTTCAAAACTGAGCTTTATACAACGCTTAACAATTTGGCCTAAGTTGAACTGATTAGGTTATGTAGAACACACTGTATAAGATTAATTGTTCACTGTACAAAGGGTTTGCCCGTTTATATTCAATAAATAAATAAAATATTTATAAGTAATGCTTAAGTAAAGAATTATAAGCTGAAATGTCTAAAGTTTTATAGTTTCAAATTCACATTACATAGTACAAAATTGCAGGCTTCTAATATTTTGAACCGAAAGCCTAAGTAAATAATTTTTATTATGTTCATTATTTTTCTCCAAAGCCAATAATTGTGAAATTTCCAGTTTAAAACAGTTTACATGGAAAGAGTTTGTAATGATACCATTTAGAATTAAGAATCTCAAAATATTATTATTATTATTATGAAACTCATTTTATTTTTTTTTTATTTCATTTATTTTATTTACATTATTTTTTTCTATTAGAGAAGTTGTAGTAGAAGGTAAGCAAGAGCGGGAAATTTACGTGTGAGAACATCGGGCAACACTGTTCCTTGGAGTCAGGTCTCTAGCCGCGGATGACCTTACGCGGCAGACAAGACAGTTGGAGATGAAGGTTCCACCTCTGGATACTTTTTTAGAGCTACCAATCTTTGTAGAATTTAAGAGGAACAGTGTTGACGGACCAGATGGAGTGATTATTATTTTTTTTTTCAAACTTTTTCTCGGGTGAACCCGGTTTTTCGTCATAGCCACGGACTAAGTCAAGTGACTGATGAGATCAGGATGTTATAAGTTATTTCAATACGTTGTTTGAAATCATTTACGATGATGTTGTAGGTACAAAATTAAGAGCATGATGTAGTTTGCAGTTTGTCTTTGCCGCTGTTATCCTTACACAGCGGCCGTGAGTGTTGAAGGTGACACCAGTCGCCTCTGGATGCTTTCTTAGAGCTACCATGCATCACGCCATAGGTTCTTAGTCACTTGCTTCCTGATGGTCTAGGAAGTTTCTTACAATGCGACAGGTGTTTAATAAAACCGCCTTTTGAGCTGCCGCCAGTACCCTACTGACTCCTAAATGTTCAAGATGTTCAGTGCATCTTGCATGCACATTGCCTGTAGCCGAAGTCAGGTCGATTGGCTCGGATGCAATGATCCGTCTGGATAGTCACATCATATATAAGATGAAATATTAATTTCCTAAAACGGACATTGGAGTGTATCTATAGAAAGGCATCCATTCTGTTAAGAGTCCTAGGTTTAAGGCAAGTTGTTAATGTACAATGCCCGCCACATCATTATGTCTGTGCGTATATTCTCTTTGGGCCATTACGCGACAACCGTCAATAATGTGCTCGATGGATTCGTTGGTATCTCTACATAATCGGCACCGGTCAACCACGTCTTCATGTAACACGTGTTTGCGATAACTCCTGGTGCTGACAACTCTATCCTGAATCGCAATGACGAATCCTTCCGTTTCTGGATACAGGAGTCCCTTTCTCAGCCAAATATTGGATGCCTCACTATCCACTTCATATTGATCTAGCGTTTTGGGGTGTTCGCTGTGGATGGCTTTCTGTCTCCATTGCGTTTCTAATTCCTCTATGGTTTCTGCCCTGATATTCAAGGCCTCCTCTGAGGACTAATTCAAGGGCGTGTAGTCAAGATCCGCTTTACAGATGGTATTGTAAAGCGTAACATCTCGCTTGCTGTTAAAATAGTCTCGCAACTGTGTAACTTGTGACTCACACAGTTTTCTGACATCTACAATGCCTCTGCCCCCTCTATGTCGTGGTAGAACTACCCTTTCACTCGCCGAATTACGGTGGTGCATTCGATGTTTCGTCATTTCTACGCGGATGATTCTGTTTAATCGATCGAGGTCAGTGTTCGACCATTCGATGAGCCCAAAGGAGATTGCCCTGATCTTGTTTGCCGAGATAAGAGAACTCTTCAGAACCAATCTGAGTCTTGTAGTGAAGGCAGTCGTTAGGCTTTTCTTAACTATCGTATGCTGAATACCCTTAGACTCAAGAATACACAGGTATTTATATGACTCGCCCTCAGCCATTGCCTCGATGTCATTCCCGAAATCGTTCTCTATCTCTGCGGTCCCTAATTCTCCTCTGGTTAAATGCACTGTTCGGCATTTATCTACTCCAAACTCCATGTTGATATCATTGAAAAACTGCTTTGTAACATCAATCACTTGCTGCAGTTTCTCGTCCGAACTAGCGTATAGATTCAGGTCATCCATGTATAGAAGATGGGTCACTTGATGACCATCCTCATTATAATTTACTCGGAACCCATGAGACATGCTATTTAAAGTTTTGCTCAGTGGGTTCAACGCTAAACAGAACCATAATGCACTGAAGGAGTCTCCTTGGAATATACCCGTCTTAATGCGTATTTATCTAGTTATCCTCGGTTGTCCATGATCAAAATACTTGATTCTTGTACCCCAAAGCATCATCGCACGACTTAGGAAGTCAACGATGCGTGGACAAATTTTGTTTACTTTTAAGACTTCAAGCAAATAGTCATGTGATACGGAAGGAAACGCTTGCTTGTAGTCAATGTATGCCATGTGCAAGTTCCTTTGGTGTTTACGAGCTTGCGTCATGGCAACAGCGTCTATGGTGACTAGATCTTTACTGCCTCGGGAGTTTTTACAACATCCTTTTTGTTCTTCTGTAAGGATGTCATTCTCGTCACAGTGAGAATAAACCTTATCTGCTATGATAGCTGTAAGACATTTATATATTGTTGGAAGACAGGCTATCGGTCGAAATTCAGATGGATTATGAGCGTCTGGTTTTTTAGGCAACATATACGTAGTACCCTGCCGCATAAAGCCTGGCATCAGATCTGGATGTTCGATGATCTTCTGAAAACACCGTGCCAACGCAGGATGCACACTAATCAGGTACTTATACCAGAAATTGTGCACCATGTCCGGACCTAGAGCTTTCCAGTTACATGCTTTTTTCAAAACCGCTGAAACATCTAAAGCTGTGATGTTCGTCAGCTCCATTTCAGGGTTGGAACCACGCAGTGTCCAAATTGCTTCTGTTAGTTTTTCCCCAAACGTCTGACCAATAGTTAGTCATTTCTTCCAATTGAGGGACTTCGGTGTCTTGCTGGTTATTTTGCTGTACACTCAGTTCACGATAGAACCTTCTTACGTCTGTCTGAAAGGTTCGATTTTGTTGCCTTCTTGCACTAGTTTTCTTGTACCGACGCAGTCTAGCAGTAAGAACATCAAGTCTCTGCCCACAGTGGGAAATTAGGCAAAATTTTGTGTCAAAATCGTAGATCTCGGGATCCGAGCAAGTTAGAGCGATGACATTTTTACGGCAATTAGGTGAGGGGATGAGGATTAGAGGAAAAACAGTCCGGCCACCTTAAAAATTTTTTTTAACTCTGATAGAAGGTCGCAAATTTGCGATTTTTAAACAAATTTTCAGTTTTTCCTTTTTTTGAAGGGTATAAAATGTTTGTTTCAATCACATGAAATATGTTTTCGGTGTATTTTTTTACGCAGAGTACGATGACGCTATTGCTTTTTTTATAGAACCTACCGGAAAAATTCTGGGAGTGGATAAACATTGCAAAAACTGGTTTTTCGTTTATAGTGCTTTTCATTCAGGTTCTACGACAAAACCAAGACCACCACAGTGTTCTACGTAAAAAAATACGTGGAAAACATGTTTCACATGTTTTAAAATGACGTTATATTCGAGAGAATCGAGAAGATTATAGAGAAAATCACCTACCCCCGGCTTAGTTAGGTATAGCAAATCATCCGGTCTGATAACCAAACTTATAATTTTATTTTCAAAATGCGATACACGTCTCCGGTGTATTTTTTCACGAAGAGTACGATTGTGTTATGGGTATTATTATAGAATTTATCTGATATGTCCATTTTTTGAGAATATTATTATTAAAATCTATAAAAATCTGGAATGTTACACCTGTAAATTTGTATAACTCAACAGTATCCGTGTCAATCTTCGTCCTCAGAAACATCACTGAAAAATAAAATCATTGTAAATATTTTAATGAATTACATTCCAGTATCTACTTGATGCACAAATAGATTCGCCATTAATCTATTAGGAATGATTTGTAAAATATACCTATCTACGATACATCAGACCAGATGATTTGCTATACCTAACTAAGCCGGGGGTAGGTTATTTTCTCTAGAATCTTCTCGATTCTCTCGAATATAACGTCATTTGAGGACATGTAACACATGTTTTCCATGTATTTTTTTTACGTAGAACACCATAGTGGTGTTGGTTTTGTCGTAGAACCTGAATGGAAAGCACTATAAACGAAAAACCAGTTTTTGCAATGTAGATCCGCTCCCAGAATTTTTCCGGTGGGTTCTATATAAAAATCAATAGCGTCATCTATTCTGCGTAAAAAAATACACCGAAAATATATATCATGTGATTGAA
>CAKNXH010061306.1:59619-131271 GCA_932178445.1 Andricus quercusramuli
TACCTACATTGCCGACCTCACTTTTTCAATTTTCCGAATTTTTTTTTGAATCTAAGAACTTTTTTTGTAAATAAAATTTCGGGCTGAAACTTTGGAAAATGTATGAGAAGACAATAAACTACGTTTATGTACCTTACTCGAGGAAGAACTTCGCAAAAAATTATTTTCGAAGAAATTAAAACTGGATGCATTTTTTCAACCTAAGAACTTTTTTTATAAGTAAAATATCGGCTTCAAACTTTCAGAAATGCAAGAGCTGACAGTAAAGTACGTTTATGTACATTATTTGAGTATAAAAGATGCAAAAAGAAAAATTCCAACTAAGTGTCAACTCCGGTTCCGCTTGCCAGTTCGGTCGGTATTTTTGCGATGGGCACGACAATGCGAAGTCTGGCGGCCACTGATCGAGGCTCTATCAGCTGACTCGTCTACATGTGAAATATGGGGTCCACGCTGTCAAAGATTGATGATCCGGTGTTCTTACAATAATATTTTTTGAAAGTTGTGTCCAGCATAAAAGTTGAGTGAAATATGTTGTTTCAATGTTGAATTATGTAAGTATTGAAATCGCTATTGGCCTCGTTCAGCGGCCGCCAGACTTCGCATTTTCGTGCTCATCGCGAATACCGACCGAACTGGCAAGCGTTGTTGACATTTAGTTGGAATTTTTCTTTTTGCATCTTTTATACTGAAATGATGTACATAAACGTACTTCACTGTCGGCTCTTGCATTTCTCAAAGTTTGAAGCCGATATTTCACTTATAAAAAAAGTTCTTAGGTTCAAAAAATGCACCCAGTTTTAATTTTTTCGAGAATAATTTTTTGCGAAATTCCTCATCGAATAAAGTACGTAAGCGTAGTTTATTGTCTTCTCATACATTTTCCAAAGTTTCAGCCCGAAATTTTATTTACAAAAAAGGTTCTTAGATTCAACAAAAAATTTGGAAAATTGAAAAAGTGAGGTCGGTAATGTAGGTATTTGGCTGTGTCACATGCCCTTAAGGCTTCTGAAATATTGTCGACCGGAAGTGAACCGATTTTTCCTTTGCTATTTTATTTTGTTATATAGGGTGTTGTGCCACCTTAACGTTTTAAAAAATGCGTGAAGAAAACCATAAAACCCATTATTTCCCCTTGCATTATTTAGGGCTCATTATGGACTACTTTGGACCCGTAGTCTCAAATTTAGGGCTCCATTATTTTTGAGAAAAATGGTGTTCGCGTTTGCTTAAGGTTAAGCTGGCCGTACAGTGCTGTAAAACGTACTAAAATCATTTTACAAAAAAATCACCTTGAAAACAATTTTTGTTAACAAATTCACAAAAAAAAATTTAACTTATTTCACTTGCATAATTTGAGGCTCATTTTGGGCTCCTAAATTTGTCGACCGGAACACGGAGAGACTTTTGGTATTAATATTTCTTTTATCGCATATTCATAATTAAAATAAAATATACGAATTTAGGGATAATCGAGGTACGGTTAGAAAAAGTCGAATACTGACAATGAAAAGGCAGACTAATATTTCTGATTGAAATAAATCGTAAGAATATTAGACTCTTACATACACAAAATAACGAAAATTGGTATAGTGTTTCGAAAGAAGCGAAACAAACGCTTTGCAATCTTTCTAAACCACTATACGAAAAATGGGGGTCACGTGATCTTGTATTTCACGCTGGCGCATGGCAAGAAGAAAGACGGGTGGAAGTGTATGAACGCACACTATTACATGGGCTACAAACACTTCCTAATATATATACAATATATATTTGTGTATATGCTTTGACGTCGCTCGCTGGCTACAGTGTGGTTTGTTTACGAATCCTATATTAACGCCTATACGCATACATAAACCTATCTTCCGCTGAGACCTATGATTCTTTCTGCCCTTATATACTAACCAGTGAAACGTATCGCTACTTGTGAGAAACTAATAGTGCTGGGTCAAAAATTCCAGGTGCCGCGGACTTTATTATATATTTATATTGATCATTTATATGCCTGTAAACTATAAATAAATAAACTATCAACCTCAATCATAAAATCAAATAATGATGTTCCTTAATTTATGAAAGTAACTTTATAGAAGGACAAGAAACTTCTTAATCGTACAAGCTTTTAGAAAAATTATAATTACTACTAAAAAAATCCAACTTTTAACGGAAATTCATTGTGAACTTACCACTTACGGGGTGGCTGCTGGACTGAAAACCAAGAAATGACCAGGCATTTTTTTAAACCGGGAAAAACCGAGGAATGACAGTGAATTTATTTTTTCACAGGGAATTTTACAAATTCTCAGAAGAACAATTTATGAAATCACTTGGAATATCACAAATATCATATCAGATGATCTAATTCAATTAAAAACAAGTTCGATTTCAACTTCTTTTTTGAATATTAAGTTTGGTAGTTAACTGTTTCAATTACTGCATCATTCACTTCATAACGCTTAATTCTAAAATCTTTTACTTTACAATTTTTCCATTTTATGTCTTCATTTTTGAACGTAAATTTTTAATTGAAAGAATTAAAATTTTTTGTTTTGAGTGATCTTCCAGGGCTTCCGTTTTCTCTTACCATCAAATGCATTTTCACCGATTTAAAATTTAAAATTTTTTCTGGTTACTTTCCTTTAAACAGGATTACCCGTTTGGCTCTGCCCTGATCCCTTGCTTTCTCTTAATTCTTCCAGTTTTTTCATCCACATAACTCCCTGCCCATTACCATCCAAGATCCATCTCACACACTCATCCACACTCAACTGTCCATCGTCCTTTCCTGTACACCTCTCTAACACATGTGCCCATGACTCCACTTCGTATCCACATACTCTACACAGATTGTCCTCTTCATCCATCCAATATCTACAAGCTCTCACTCCTTCCCCCATTCTAAACTGTACCACCCTATTCCATTTGTCTTCCTTTTTCATCTTTTGCAAATATTCTGGTTCCGTCAACTCTTTAACCATCATATACCATCTATTGTAGCTAGAATCCATAATCTTTCTCCATCTCTCTTCTCCTTGTCTTACTAATAGCTCTAATTCTATGTTCTGCCAATCCAGAACCCCTTCAGAACCTCGTCTCCTTGTTCCGAACTTCGTCCAAGCATACTTGTGCTATTCTGCTCCCCTCTCCCCTTTTCAGCTTCTCTTCAAACCTCCAGGCTCTCTTAATTTGTCTCGTTACCATTTTCTCCCTTCCTAGTTCTTCCCTCAACATGTATCCTGGACCCCCATTACCCATCTCAGAAATCTTTCATGCATGCTTTCCACTTTCCTATGTTCCTTCCATCCCCAGACTTCTACCCCATAACCCAATACCGCCCATACCAACGCATTAAACAACCAGACCCTCATTCTTCAATCGTCCTTGAACCTTCTCTTTCCTATACCCCATACTTGGCCCATTACTTTGCTCGCACATTCGATTCTCTTCCTCACCTGCACCTCGTTTCCCCCTCCTGCCTCAAACCAGAAACCTAAGTAACAGAACTCCTCCACACTTTCCACTGTTTGTCCGTTCCTCTTCCAACCGTAACCTATTTTGGTCTTTCTCTTTCTGAAGCACATCACCTTGGTCTTCCCTACGTTCACCGTCAGTTCTTTTGCTCCTACATACTCTTCGAAAATTTTTATCATTAGGTTCATCCCCTTCTCATCGTCTGCTGTAAATATAAATTAGGCAAATTGAAATGTCTGATTGAAATTTTATAAATTATTTTCAATGTGAAAATAACTTAAAATTAATATATTCATAATTACACACTTTTATTCAATTTAGAACCCTATTCAAATATTGTCTCAGTTTAAAATATTCAATTTTTAACCCACTCAGTTAGACATTTTTTAATCACAAAAATTTCAAAATGATCAATTATAAATTAAATATTCGAAACTAAACAATTTGAAACTGAATTGTTTGAAACAGGAAGCTTTGAATGGTAAAAATTTAAACTTTTAACGTTACATTTTTTATTTTAATGTTAAATAACAATTGAAAATTATGAAATTGAAACGACCAAAATCAAAATAAATAAATAAATTTTCGTACTTAGTTTTTTCCCCAATTGGAAGAGGAACTTTTCTGGTTTAAAGTTTTTATCAAGCGGAAGAATGGGAAGTATTGTATTTTTAACATTTTTATCAAGCTTGAAATGAGGAAATTCTGGTTTTTAATTTTTTTTGAACTGGCAGTACATTTTATATTTTTAAGGTTTTTATTGAGTTAGAAGGGATACAATTTTTAATAAATTAAAAGAAGCTGTATTTTCTTTTCAAGATTTTGATTGTGTTTAAGGAAAGATTTTTTTTCTGAATGGGAGAAGGATAATTTAACAAATATATTTTTATTGAGTAGGAGGGGAGGAAATTTTGATTTTCAATTTATTCTGAATTAAAATAGGGAGATTTTGTTATTTTTATGATTCTTATAGACCTGGAAAGAAATTTGTGTTTTCAAGTTTTTCTAAATAGGAAGAGGCACTTTTTTGTTTTGTACGTTTTTATTGAGTTGGGAGAGGGACATGTTTCATTTTTAAACATTTTTATTAATGCGAATTGAAATTGAGGATTAGTTTTAATTTAGAGCATTTAAAACGATAGCGTGGATTGATATTTTTCAACCAGAAATCTTTGATATGTTCAGTTTATAAAAGTGTAATAAATTAAGTTTTGCAGTTTTTTATTAATAATTTCCGAATTAAAATTTGTTTAACCCTCAATGCATACTGCATTAGTTACAAACATTTTTGTACTACAAACGCGTATAGTAGTCTTTTAGAATTCTCGTAAATCCCGGTTGCAGATATTACTAGCGGGCTCTCATTTCAATACGCATTCTTATTTAAGAATACTAGAATTTCGTACATTTCTTATAACTTATGTTACTTAAAATATTTACTATTGTCAACATATTTTAGAAAACTTGTTATTGACCTTTATCACTTTTTCACAGTCACAATTTTCAAACAGTAAATGAGACTTTTTCTAAACGTAAATACTAATTTTTGCTCGCTCAAGTTTATAATAATACGTACAGGAATACCATCATCTCTTATTATAGTAGGAATCTTTATAACAGTACCCCGATTATCCCCAAATTCTTGCATTTTATTTTAATTATAGGTGCAGTGTGTACCAAATATTGATATCAAAAGTCTCTCCGTGAAGTGGTCCTATTTTCCCATTGCCCTTTTTTTTGTTATATATGGTGTTGTGCCACCTTAACGTTGTAACAAACAAGTGTAGAAACCATAAAACCCATTGTTTTCCCTCGAATAATTTAGGGCTCATTATAGACTAATTTGAGCCGTAGTCCCAAATGTAGGAATCCATTATTGTTATTTTTTAAAACAATGGAACCCTAAATTTTGGACTAAGGTCCAAAATGGATTCTACCAGAAAGGTTAACTAATAAAACGTAGAGTAAGGAGAGATTGTTCAAACTGAAATTTGTTACAGAGCCACAATAGTACAAGGAGATACCTCGAGGGAAATTCCTTTCGGAAAAAAATTTAGAAATTGCAAAAAATCTTCGGATTTTCTCTTTTCGCCAAAGTTGAATATGAGTATTTTTTATTAAGAATTAAGGTTAGTTTTTATGGTGCTGCAGATTTTTCTAATGATTATAGGTTTACTCGTAAGATTTTCCTGAAAACTCGACAACAGAACTAGGAAAATTCTTGTTAAATATTATGCCTTTACTATTTTTTTCCGATTAAAGTAACCAGAAATTCTGGTTAATATAATCAGTTCTGATTACCTTGACAAGAAAAAATAGTAAGGACATATCGAACCATAATTCTGGTTTACTTAACCA
Source organism: Andricus quercusramuli (assembly GCA_932178445.1). Classification (NCBI taxonomy): domain Eukaryota; kingdom Metazoa; phylum Arthropoda; class Insecta; order Hymenoptera; family Cynipidae; genus Andricus; species Andricus quercusramuli. Next base: position 65,449 of record CAKNXH010061306.1, read on the forward strand.
GACATTTTTCAGAGTAAAGAATTTCATAACCCACTTTAGTGCGTTAAATCATAGAATTTTCTCTATACGTTATAGTTAGAGAGCGTTACTTTATCGCTTGAGTGTGGTTATTAGCGGATTGTAGATTCTATCAGCTAAACCCTTCATTATTTTTTATTTTCCCATTTAAAAATTTTAAGCATCACGTGAAGCATGATTGTTTAAACGCGAAAAACTTACTAACGCGCTTTGTTAAAAGTTCAGGTTCATTTTATTAAATCAAATGGAGATGCCGTTAAAAAACAGATTTATTTTAAATAACATCTAACAAGGGGAGGACGCGAGATGGACATCACCGATTTCATTAGTATTTTTTCTTTCGATCTAATGGGCCTTATTTTTCGAGATATCGAGGTTTGAGTATTTGCGCTCGAGCTCTCGACTCGCCAATGCAGAGCGGGGCCCCCGCACTTGGCGCTTACTCACAGTCCGACATTAATTTTGTGATTAACAGAAAGTCCACAGGGTTTCTTTATCGTTTCTATAGGGCTTTTAAATGTAGATTGCGAATATTAAAACAGAAATAACCCATCACGTCAAATTTTTGAAAAAAGAGGGGTTAAAAAGTAAAAACAAAGAATCACTTTTATCCCTTCTTGGAAAAGTTGTGAAACACTGTAGTCTGGCGAATAGTGACTATTTTGAAAGTGAATCATTCAAATCATGTAACAAACAATTTTATATATTTTTTTTTTAGGTATATGAACCCTCAAAAACATTTTGAAGGCAAGAGGCATCCTCATGTTATTCAAAAAATAACATTATATTTTCCGTTCAAACTATGCAAGATACGGAAATATGTTAAAAACCCAAATAATTGTTCATCTCAAAAATATCTATGAATTTATATTATACATACATATATATATATTTTTTTTTAAACAATAAATAAACTTGGTTTTCTACTTTAATCGAATATTATTTGTAAATATTTATTATACAAAAAAAAATCTTTTAAAATGCATTAGAAAACAAATCGAACTATAAGATATGGAAAATTGTTTGAAAATAAAATAATTTACCTTAAAAAGATCTACGAGTTTTCTTTAGACCATTTTATAATTGGAGGCATAATTTTTTTTCAATGTAAAAAATAACATTAAAATTAAAAGATTATGAGAATGTGCCAGCACAGTGAGTAGAATTTTCTATAACAAAAAAATGTCACAAAATAAGCTACAGAAATATTTGCAGCTTCTTCATTTGAAATTCCTTTTTTACATATATTTTTACGAAAAGTTGATGAATGTATGTTTTTTTTTAAAGTAAATCATGTAACTTCTTTATATTTATCACCCTATTTCAGTTCACTGACATTTATTTAATTGATCAACATACACTTCAATTGAATAGGAGTAATTCTTGTCAAAAATACGTTTTTAATATGTTATCTAATGTCTTTTAATAGAATTATTTGTTATACTGTAATATGTTTACAAATTATATTCAATAGAAGTAAAAATTCAAGTTTATATACATTTTTTTTGCAAAAATAAAATTGGACAACTATTAATAAGCCCAAAAAATTACTTTTACATTGGTCATTTGAAAGGATCTAACTTTTCGTAAGTGCCGCAGAAGTGGCATGATCATTTTCTCGGAATACCGATGCTCGAAAATTTCTTCGTATATGAGGCTTTCTATCCAGGGCCAAAACTCACATGTGTACAGAATATTAGTCTATTGATCACAAGAACAAGTCATTAGACGTAATAGTTATGGAAGCGATACTGGAAATCCAGCTATTAAATCTAAAAAGATTCCGAAGATTCGTTTTATGAAGATCAAGCTAACACCATGGTTTTTAAATTAATTCAATTACGTACATTTTTTCAAAGATGTCTATATGTCAAATATACAAAAATTATCATCTATTTTTACAAGATGCGGACGAAATTCCGTTTTTAATGATTTCAAATAATTTGGGATACTATTTATCAATACATATTAGGAATATGCAAAAAATCATTCCACATTTCACTCGAAAAAATGAATAAAGAGAATAAAGAGCTCGAGATCCCGTGAAACACCTCCCACCACTCACCACTAGATCTCCGCGTCTCATCTATACCCCGTCCGTGAGCAGCGCCGCTATATGCGTGAGAATGTAGTGGCAAGTGGAGAGTAAAGATTTCCTTAGTTTTCCCTCTCTCCTAAAAGTCGCGTCTATCGGGTCGACTTCGACCGCTCGTCCTGAAAAATCTCGCTTTCCAGAGTAAGCCCCCTTTCTTCGGCGCACGTCACATATACATTCACTAGCCTGAAACTTTGTAAATAATGGCCACATAGTTCTATTTTTTTGAGTAAATTTTCTATCGTGTAGTGCAGAAATAATCTTATTTTTGGTCCTTATCCAGTTCTCATTCTCACTTTCTTAGAAACGTTTAAGGCTATTCTCACTGCTATATTGAAAGTATTGATTTTGATATTTTATCGATCATTTTCAGGTGAATACTTTTATTTTCGAACGTTTTTTCGTATCTTGCATAGTTTGGCCGTAAAATTGAATTTTTTATTTTTTAATTATATTTTTCACAACTAAAAAAAAACTGTGTGTCTGATAGAGAAATGGTTTCATGGAAATTTGTAAATATTTTTGAGATGACCAATCTATTGTTGTATGCAGAAGACTTCAATCTTCAAAATTTGTTGCATGATTCACTTGAAAAATAGTCACTGTCCGCTGGACTATAGTATTTAACAACATTTCCAAGAAACTGAAAAAACAATTTTTTGTTGTTTTTACTTTAAGACCCCGTTTTGTCCAAAATTTAACATGATGGATTATTTTCGTTTTAAGATTCGCAATCTTCGTGAAAAGCCCTATAGAAATGATATAGACACCCTGTGGACGCTCCATTTATCACAAAATTAATGTTGGACTGTGAGTAAGCGCCAAGTCTGCGGTTCCCGCTCTGCAGTTGCGAGCCGAGCGCTCGAGCGCAAATATTCAAACCACCATATCTTGGAAACTACGACCCATTAGATCAAAAGAAAAAATACGCCCCTGATGGATTTGGACGGAATAAATAATTTACCATATTTCCGGATCACTTTTTATTATCGGATTCGATATCCGGCTCGAAGGACCAATGTTTACACGCGTAAAACTTACTAACGTGCATCGTTAAAAGTTCAGGTTCATTTTATTCAATGAAATGGAGATGCCGTTAAGAAACTGATTTACTTTAAATAACATCTAGTCACATCACTGATTGTTGAAGTAGTACAGAAAATTGGTGCAAGAAAAAGAACACTCAGAAATTGTGAAGTTAACAATATACAGTTCGCTTAGAATTCACCATTCGGTTCTGTTCTTCACTCTTTCGCGTCTCCGAGAGCACTGGTGTTCGAGTGCAATGCTCGCAAGGGACCTAGACAAATGCCAATGTTGCCAGAAAGTTCAAATTAAATACATTCAAAATTTAGAATATTGGCAACATCGGACGTGTCCTGAAGAAGAAGCATCAAGCAGGCCTAGGTACCAAGACATTAGTAGCAAGAAAGGTACAAATGACCATGCTGAGTGGTTATCGCCGGCGGATTGGCAACCTAGGGTTTATTTATACAGATGCTCTCGTACCCTCCTTGATGATCCTTCAAATTCAAAGGTCTCAAGCTTAGAACTTCTATTCTTCTCATTTTAAAGAATGAGCATTAAAGAATACACAGAAAGATCATAGTCTAAATACAATATTGTGAGTCAGTCATTGAGGATCTGAACATTCCGCCCACTGTGAAAGAACATCTTTGAACGAGATTAAATATAATAATTCAGAAACTAAGATTATCAACATAATAGGTAACAAATCTGGAAAAAATGTGAGCCCATGATAACATAATTCTGTAATAATCCTATAATTTTAAATTCTTTTTGATAGTTGTACAAGTGAGAATAAAGTTCAAACTATGCAGTAATCTTGATGCATTAATGTTAAAGGAATACAAAGTTAGATAGGTATGGAGAAATCAACGTTTGCTCAACAATAATCTAACAAATAAATTATCTTTAAGTCTAAGATTAATAAGAAAGAAGAAGCTACAATTACTCCTACTCAGGGAGTTTAATCAGGTCATTATCTATCGGTGATAAACAGATTTTCGATAAGGGGCGGCTGGTAACATTGGAGCCACCGACCTTAATTGAGACGACTCTGGTAACTCCATCTTCTCCTGGACGAAGACCTTCAATTCGCCCAAATGTCCACCGTGGGAGTGGCAAGTTGTTATCACGAATAATGATCATGTCTCCAGGTTTAATTTGATTGGTACCTGGCTGAGACCATGTATTTCGTTGTTGAAGTTGACTCAGGTGCTCCCTTTACCATCGCTGCCAAAGATGCTTTAACATAAACTGGATGTGTTCGTAGCAATCAAGTCTATTTTGCTGAATTTCTTTTAAATCGTGTTGTGATAACGCTGGCAATGAGTCTCCAATTAGGAAGTGGCCAGGAGTTAGCGGAGTGAGGTCATTAAGATCATTGGGAACGGGTGATAAGGGACGCGAATTTAAACACGCTTTGACTTCAGTTAACAATGTATACAATTCCTCGAAGGTGAGCCGTGTGTCTCTCATCACGCTTTTCGAGTGTTTTTTACCAGATTAAACTGCACTCTCCCAAAGACGGCCGAAATTTGGGGCGTGAGGAAGTATCATGTGCCAAGTAATGAGCTCATTCGCCAAAAAATCTGTTAAAGTTCTTTGAAATTCATTATTTTCCAGAAGTTGAACTAGTTCTCTTAATTCGTTACAAGCCCGCACAAAATGAGATCCGTTGTCGGAATATATGTGTTTAACATACATTTGCCTCGTCGAGAAATGAAACGGTGAAGACAATTAAAAAAATGAATTCATACTCATGTCGTGTCAGTGATGCCACGACTGTTTGGCAATCTGCATGCAATAATTTTTTATGTTCGTTATCAATCAGAAGCACAGTGAGAGGATTTTTCGACGATAAAATTGCAAGATGTTTTTGGTCAAACGATATCAGAGCATTGACTAAACAACCGCCCACTCTGAGGATTCCGAGAGGGTCAATGAACGGATTTAAAGAGCATAATTTGCTTTTACTTGGAACCTGCTTCGAGCTTGAAAGATCCTCAAGTTCACTGGAAAAATCTTGGGACTGAGCAAGTTTCAAGAGACAGATCAATGAACCCTTTCGTTCCTCAGTGGTCAAGTAACCTACATTTTGAAGTTCCCTCGCATTTTTCAGATTGTGAATCAATTAGGTTCATTATGCAAAACTAATCGTAGGTGGCAGCACCGAGCCGAGTACTAGACCCTCGTCCACATAAACGTTTCGTATGATGGCTTCACTGGCTAAAGAATACTCGCCCTTACTTTCCTCTCCAACTTGTCGTAAGGCACCTGTGGCTAAATATGGAGCCGAAGCAGTGTTGTACGTGACTGCCTTTGATCTAAAATGTTGAAGGGCTTGAGAAGGATCTTTCCTCCATAAAATTCAAGTCATTTTGAACAACTGGGTCGACATATTGTACCTGATTGAAAGTTGACCCGGACGTGTTTCTGCAGACCCATCGAAAACAACTCGTACATTTCTCGTTGTGCTTCCTTCCTTCTTTACTGAGTGATGTGGAAAATAGTTCACAGGCTCGTCGATGTTTACTTCGTCGGAGCAAAATTAATTCCATGTGGCCTATCTTTTCGTAATCGTTCGTAACTCGATGTACTTCTCCCTCAGTTCCGAGTCCTTGCCTAATATTCGTTCTATGGAGAGAAAACGCTTTTCTGCCACATAAAGGGATTCTCCGAGTTCGTTGACCTCGTTTTTGAACCGCATTGTCACGACGAATCGTCCATCTTTATCTCGTTCAGTCGTGGAAAGAAAATGTTGTTCCAGTTCATCATTATGATCAAGCTTTGGAAAATTGCCTTTTAATTTGTGGTTCTCAATTTCCCAGAATTGTTTAACTTGATCATGCAATTGCTGATTCGTTATCAATTTACATACTGCCGGCCTTGTACACGAAGGGACATGTGTACAGTATTGTGGCTCTTGAGTCGCTTTGAATACTCCCGAGACCACAGTATCCGAATTTGACATTTCAAGATTTAAACGTTGACACAGATTTCGTGCAGCAATATTAACCTATGAACAAGAATCAAGTAAAGCGCGGCATTCATGGAGTTTGCCACTACTATCTTCGACCCAAACAGTGGCAGTACCCAACATGATTTCTTCATTGGGTTCTGGCTGTGGAGCAGGCGGTTTGACCTGTTAAATAGAATCTATCGTTTGAGGTTTAACAAGGTAATCAATATGAAGCAAAATATTGTGCTTCTTGTGACACTTACTGCACGGTCCGGCGTAACATGGTCTATTATGATGACCAGGAACTAAACAATTAAAACAATCGGCGTTTCCTAACTTCATCAATCCTACATTCGATCGGAAGTGCTTTGAATTTTTCGCAGTTGTACAATGAATGCGATTCCTGACAAAGAGGACATATTAATTTCGTCGTTGCGTGAGATGTAAGGCGTTCAGAAAATTTCGAATTCGTATTCTTTGCACTTGACCTTTTGATATTGTTCGGCTGATTCGTTTCTGGTTTATCGACAGAGGTTCTCTCTAAATATTTACGATGACTTTCCAGAAACTGAATCATGTCTCTGAACCTAGTTTTTCGAGTTTCATTCGCAGGATTATGATGACGCTTGGAAATTAATCGCTTTTCCCACTCTCGTTTTGTGAATGGATCTAACTTATAAGTCAACAGGTGAATAATAACTGTATCCCAATTCTCACTGGTTTCACCCAATGATTTTAACGCGAGCGAGTAATTATTTGCATCATCGATCTAAAAGACTCTGGCAAGCAAGCTCGTAGTTCGCATATGAGACACCTAATGATTTGATAGCTCGTGCACCCTCTCCTGTCAGTGCATCATCCAAGTAGTGGAATTTTTTAATGTTAGTGAGAGAAGTTTTGTTGTGTACCATGGTTTTGAAGGAATCACGAAATTTAACACTGTCTTTGTAAGACTCATCAAACTTTGGAATTTTTATTGTGGCTAGGTTGGAAGCTAGAGAGTTCGATGACAGGAGATTCGCAAGATCATTCAGAGCTGTAGATTGAGATTGCTCACCGTTATTTGAGGAACTACTCGCCCTATTAGAAGTCGATTCTGACGAGTCCCTTTTTCGCGTTTGTTCAATGAATGCATTTACCTGTGAGAATACTTCAAAATATGAGTTTTCACATTCATCACGTTCTCGACTTTCCGATGCCTCGTTTCCGGCGCAGTTATCAAATCAATCTCACTTTGTATCTCATTGAATTGATCATATAATGGTTTAAATTTGTAAATTGGATGACCCATATGTTCTTACTCCTAGCGTTTTATCTTACACATCAAATTTACTTTTGAACATAGTTAGACCACTTTTGATTGGAGTTCGTTTTTTCTTCCACGCTTCCAACAACATTTTCGCAGTTCTAATGACTTAAGTCGAAAAGCAATACATTCAAAGAAAGGAAAGAGACTTGGAGACTCACCGAATGAAGTAATGTCCTACAGCTTCTCCGTCGTGCTCGTTGTCCTCTCCATTGTCCAGGAAGTTGAATTATCTCTCAAGGAATTGTGTGAGATATATGATGCATTGGGTAGTGTTAAATGCACTGGTTCGCTCCCATTTAAACCGCAAATTGCTGCAATAGTAAGCTGAGACCGTGAATTTGACATGCTCTCAGCTACTTAGAGGAGGGAAAAGGTTCGAAAGGTGTCGAACAAAACTACACAGTGCAGGTCGAGTTCAAACAGTTCACAGAAAGTTCACGTTGTATTCATTTGTTATACAACAAGTTGACGATTTATTGATTCATTTATTCGCAATCAAATCACGCAAGCACTCACAGTTCAGGAAATTCACCAATCACGTTCATTTGGTTTCACAAGAAAGTTCACAGCTCCGTTCACATAAAAGTTCAAGTTCAAAGTGTCACTTAATCCGCGGAATAAATAATTCACCATATTCCCGGATCACTTTTTATTATCGGATTCGATATCCGGCTCGAAGGACCAATATTTACACGCGTAAAACTTACTAACGTGCGTTGTTAAAAGTTCAGGTTCATTTTATTCAATGAAATGGAGATGCCGTTAAGAAACTGATTTACTTTAAATAACATCTAGTCACATCACTGATTGTTGAAATAGTACAGAAAATTGATGCAAGAAAAAGAACACTCAGAAATTATGAAGTTAACAATATACAGTTCGCTTATCAATCATCATTCGATGCAGTTCATCACTCTTACGCGTCTCCGAGAGCACTGGTGTCTCCAGACGTTCCTTAAAGCGAAAGCAACAAACTCATAAAAGTTATAACCCACAAAAGGCAGATGATACGGAAATGATAAAGTTGCAAATGCCACGTACAGATTTAAAGAATGAGCATTGTAGAATACACAGAAAGATAATAGTCTGAATACAATATTGTGTCTTAGACATTGAGGATCTGAACAATGATGTCTCCATGTTTCGGCCAATTTCATCGAAAGGCCTTTTCCGCACATTTTGTGCGCGATCCTTTACGTTTGGACAGACACTGAGCCCTAAGTATACACCCCTTTATTGATATCAGAAAGAAAAACCAAAATTATATGTTTTGACCTTTGCCCCCATCGGCCATTTTTTCATTATAAAAGTAGTATAATGGTTCAAAGGGTCATTTCGAGCCAGAAATTCCTGCCACCACAGAATTTAGGAATACAAATTTCTTAGCAGTGTTCTCAGATGGTGCTGTTGATACTACTCAAAGTTAACAACACCTCTGTATGTTTTTTAAAAAGAGCTCAGGTGTAAATTTATATTGGTACAGAAAGTGAGCCCTAAATATAAGCCTTTGTATTGATGTCAGAAAGAAAAAACCGAAAATTGATGTACTGGCTTTTTGCCCTTCGTGAACCTTTTTTAATTTTGAAGGTAGAGAAGTAGTTCAAAGGGTTATCTCGAGCCGGAAATGAGCCGGAAATTCCTGTGAAAAGGGGAATTTTATATACTCCTTTTTTTATCGTTTCCTCGAACGGTGCTGCTGGCTTGAAATAAAGCTGGCAGAACCGTGCCATATTTTATAAAAAGGGCTAAGTAGTAAAATCCATAGTTGGACAGAAAGTGAGCCCTAAACAGTCCCTTATTGATGTTGGGAAGATAAATTGAAAATTAATATTTTGTCTCTTTGCCCTTCGTGGCCCTTTTTTAATTTTGAAGGTAGGGCAGTGGTTCGAAGGGTTATCTCAAGCCGGAAATTCCTGTGAGAAGGGGAATTTGATATAATCATTTTTGAACCGATTCCTCAAGTGGTGCTGCTGGCAGAATTTTATAAAATATGTGGCATATAATATATGTGGCATATTTTATAAAAAGGGCTAAGTAGTAAAATCTATAGTTGGACAGGAAGTGAGCTCTAAACAGGCCCTTATTAATGTTAAGAAGAGAAATCGAAAATTAATATTTTGTCCCTTTGCCATTTGTGGCCCTCTTTTAATTTTGAAGGTAGGGCAGTGGTTCGAAGGGTTATCTTGAGCCGGAAATTCCTGTAAAAGTGAAATTTGATATAATCATTTTTTGACCGATTCTTGAGGGGTGCTGCTGGCTTGAAGTAAAGCTGGCAGCATCAGTGCATATTTTATAGAAAGGGCTAAGTAGTAAAATCCATAGTAGGATAGAAAATGAGCCCTAAATAGGCCCTTCATAATGTTAGGAAGAGAAATTGAAAATTAATATTTTGTTCCTTTGCCCTTCGTGGCCCTTTTTTAATTATGAAGGTAGGACATTGGTTTGAAGGGATTCCTGGAGCCGTATATGTGCCGGAAATTTCTGTGAAAGGGGGAAGCTGATATTATCACTTTTTGACGGATTACTCGAGTGGCGCTGCTGGCCTGAGGTAAAGCTGGCAGCACCATGTATATTAAAGAAAATGAAGAGCCGAAAATTCGGCAATGGCGCATTAAATGAGCCCTAAATAACCCCTTAATTATGAAATAGGAGACATCATGGTTTGACGGCATGGTGCTGTCTGGTTTACATAGCGAGAATAAAAAGAGCTGAGCAAAATTTCTTTGCACTATAATTTAGGGGTCATTCAGGGCTCATTTAATCTCAGGTTGATAAATTTAATGCTCGGAATTTAAAAAAAAAACTGTGGTCATGCCATTTCAGGCTCATTTAAGACTCTGAAAAATAAGCATAATATCTGTCACATTTTTTCAAACTGATAGCGCCATTCGTCTGTTATTTTCAGGGGAAAGATATTTAGGGTTGTATGTAGTTGGTATGTTTAAATAAATTGTTCAAACAAGTTATTAAGATTTTTAGCAATTTTCTCTCAAAATAGAGTTAGAAAGTCGCGGGTTTTTTTTTCGAATTTTTCAACTTTTCAGTTGGGTCGAGGCAATAATAAATTAAATTGAAAAGAAACAATTGTTTGAACAATTTATTACTATTTATAATAAAATTCTCTCAGAATAATGCTAGAAAGTTGCAATTTTTTCTGAAAATTTCCACTTTTTTCCACTTTTAAATTATAATGAGGTAATAATTAATTAAAATTAACAAAAGTAATTGTTTGAACAATTTATTATTATTTTTAATAATATTCTCTTTGAATAATGTTAGAAAGTTGTGATTTTTCTGAAAATTTGCAACTTCTTGTCTACTTTTCACATAAAGTAGGGTGATAATTACTGAAATTCAACAAAAATAATGGTTTAAAAATTATTATCGTTTATCACTAGTTTCTCACACATTAAGGCTAGATAGTTGCGGTTTTTTCTTAAATTTTTAACTTATCGTCCACTTTTTTATTTAGTAGGATAATAACTAAGGCTTTTCATTGACTTTTCAGTTAGGTACAAATAATAAATATTATTATTAAAATTAATTCAAACAAAAACCCTCTAAGCCTTTTTTTCAACATAATGTGTAACATAATGTTCAGAATGAATACGTAACAGAGTTGATAAAATATTGATTCAAACAACAATTTAATCAAATCAAAAAATCCTCTATTGTTAAAAAAATATGAATAGTTAAAGTACAAAAATTAAGCAGGCCCACTGATTGAAAAAAAATCTTCGCTCGCAAGTTTGAGCGCGCGGCTGTTAGATCTCGCGCTTCGCGCTTGATAATGTATTTACCTCGCACTGCGCGCTCGGTGTTTGTAATCCCCCCACACTTGCGCACAGACCTTTTAAAATTAAAGGTCAAATCATCGACAACTGTAACTTGGTGATTGTGAATTCTCTTTTGTTAAAGCTCCTTCGGCTTTAACGAATACATTATGATCACGTGCCTCGTGCTTCGCACTCGATTTTGTCCAAAATACGAAATTTTCTACATTATATGTTCAAAATTATTATATTAAATGTATATTACATTTATTTATGTACGTCAGCCTGTGATTGCTTATTTAAATATTGCAAAATAAAGTACAAATTGTATTTATCCTGATTACTTTAATATTTGTTCCTGATTTTGCATTTAATTTTATCCTTAGCTACAGTGAAAATTTTATATCACTTCAATAAATGTATATTATTACAATTAATAATATACATTGATATTAAAAACAGTATTATTTTCCTTGTTTTGTTTTTATAATTGAAAAAAAGTTCGCATCCTATAAACAAAATTTTGTTATTATGCATCCTAGCGTAAAGTGGTTTTAAGAAAATTTGTAAATGTAATTTAGGCGAATAATTTCGTTAGATAAAATGTTATTGCAGCGTGTATCGTTTTTACAAAAAGTTAATTTTTTAAAATTTAAATGTATTTTTATAACAAAAGTTTATAACAAATTTGTAGATCTTTTTCGGATGAACAACTTTTGTCAATTCATCTTTTTTCATACCTTGTGTAATTTTTCCAACAACATTTTTTTATTGTTATTGTTATTTTTCACAATTGAAATAAAAATTACGCATCCAATAAAAAATGATTATTAAAAAATTGTTAGCACTTTCCTGAGTGAACAACTTTTGTCTATTATTATTTTTCGTGGTTTGTGTCATTGGTCCAAAAATGTTGCCAAATGTCGAAATAAGTTTATCAGACAAAAATAATGCATGATCAAGAAGATATTAGCACAAATTTTAATACTATTATTAACCTATTTTAGCTGATGTGGAAAATTGGTTTTGGACATGGCGTAATATGAGATTCAAAAAATTCATTTTTTCTCAGGATTATAGTACGTCATGTCCACAAAATATTTCTGAATTAACTGTTTATAATGAAATTCCTAAGTAAAAAGTTCAACAAAATGGTAATTTAAATTATTATGTTGTATTACATACATCGAATGAAATGAGTTATTCGCAAATCATTGACTTTTTGAGTAATATTCCGATGGTTACTTTTAAGGTTAAATATACAGGGTGTCCACGCCAGGGCTTACCAAAAAGTATGCAACTTGCTATACACGGCCATAAGAATAGCATTGGCAAATAAGATGGGTTGCATCATTTTCGGTAAGCCCTGGTGTGGACACCCAGTATATTTGAAAATTGTTATTTCTCAAATTAAATGTAGGTTATCCATACAAAATATTCACTACGAAGTTGGCATTTTTTAACTTATAGCAATGCAAAACAGGACATGGCGTGATATAATTCCAACTTTTAATTAACGTCACTATTTTAACTAATAATTGTAACAGCTGGGGAAATAAATTTCAGGGAAAAATTTATTAAAAAACAAAGTTTAACCCTTACCGACCCTAAAAGTAACAATAGTTCAAAAAATGAAATACAGATAAACTGCAAAATTTAGAATTTCTAACTTTTACATATTATAGAGTTCAAAGATTCAGATTAAATTCCAAAAATATAAATGCACGGTGTCATTTTCAATGCTCTAAATTAAAGAATCAATCAATGAACTTTAAAATTTTCAAAATTATAATATTTTAAGCAATTTTAAGCTAGAAACATTAAAATTTGAAGAATACATTTTTTTTAACTGAACACTTCGTAAATTAGAAGTTAAATTTTTTTCATTTCAAACAGTTAAAACATCCTTGCAAAGCTTCAAAATTTTATTTCCAAATCTTGAGAAATCTAGAAGTTATTTTAAATTTTTTCAAATTTAAAGTTATTTCTGAATTTCTGTCAGAACATCTAAATATTTTAATAAATAATAAATGTTAAATGATAAATGTTTTTTATCCAAAATTTTCACCTTCAAACGCTTTTAATTTTTAATTGTTCAAGTCATCAAGACCGCATTTTAAACCGCCTGCTTTTTTATACACCCCTGCGTTGCTGCAGAGTTGCTCCGCTGACCACGCAGCGCGTCTCTCTTGCCCCCTTGTACTACCTTGTCTGGTCTATCGGCAACAGGTGAGGCTGGACTGCAGTGTAATTACCTGATCAAGAACCTTAACATCAAAAAGACAAAAATTTAAACTTTCAAGTTTCGAAATTAAATCTTACAAGTATAAGGAATGGCATTTACATACTACTTGTAAGGGTCGTGAAGAAAATAATCTCGTTTCTCCGTAGCTTAGTGGGTAAGAGCACCAGACCGGCAATCTGGAAGACCTGGGTTCGGATCCCAGCGGAGCTTGAGAGCAATTTTTCCCCCATTTTAGAAATAGAAATCAGGGGAAATTACGATATCCGTGGCGACAAAGTTTTTATGTGGATTCCTATAGAATTTTTAGCGAGAAACACGAATCTGAAATTTTTAAATCGATATCTCGAATAGTTTTCGAGATATCGATTTTTTTTATGTTAAAATTATTTTCTTTTGTTTTTGATTAAAATATTTTCTGAATATCGATTTCTATGAGATTTTTTGCGAGAAACACGGATCTATGATTGTTAAAACGATATCTCGTATAGTTTTCGATATATCGATTTTTGATGTTAAAATTATTGACTTTTATTTTTGATTAATATAAGTTCTAAATATTGATTTCGATGTGATTTTTTGCGAGAAACACGGATCTGACATTTTTAAATCGATATCTGAAATAGTTTTCGATATATCGATTTTTTCTGTTAAATTGAATAATCGAATAATACAGGTGTCACCCCTATCTCTTTCCAATGTCTAGTGCGGTACGGGAAAGCACCCCTGTGATTGGACACAGAAATAAGGAAAGGTCACAACCCTACCCCTTTTCCAACGCCTCGTGGGGGCGGGAGGCTCCCCAGTGACAGGTCACAAAAATAATGTAAGGTAAAACCCCTACCCCTTTTCCAACGCCTTGTGGGGCGGAAAGGCATCCCTGTGACTGTTCACAAAAATAATGTAAGGTAACACCCCTATATATATATACATTTGAAAAAAAGCTTTAAAAATCGATATATCTCGAAAACTATTCGAGATATCGATTTAAAACTTTCAGATTCGTGTTTCTCGCCAAAAATCCTATAGGAATCCGCTTCAAAACTTTGTCGCCACGGATATCGTAATCTTGCCACTTTTTTTTCAGTGCATAGAGAATATCAGAGATGAGGTGGGAGATTGCTGAAATAATGGAATAAGAGAATGCTGGAGAATGTGAAAAACATGCGCTGATAACTGCGCCACCTTGGCGGATGCGAGTAAGAGTTACCTTAAACGTACACGTTGCGCGTCGGTAAATGATGAAAGTTAGCAATTTCTAAAATGATTTACCATTGAAGTTTCTACTCGGGGAGCTGCGAGGAGTTACCATTAGCACAAACTGCAAACTGCACAATTATTTACCACCAGAGTCCATTATTTTTATTTATCAATTTATTTAAAAGTGCTGAATTAGGAGCAAAATTTTAATAATTAAGAACCAAATGTTATTGTAATGTTAGACAATTATAATTGACAATTGAAGACAGTTTTTATACATTTTTATATTATATCTATTAGGGTGGGCGAAAAAAAACTTTTATTTTTTTTCCTTAGGTACCATGAAAATATTTTCATGGTGTCTAAAGTGTTTACTGGTTTTGAGCTCTTTGAGATCAAAAGTCTGATGGAAGTTTAATGAAAAAGTATTTTTTTTAATTTTCAATCTGCCATAAGTTTTGAATGAGTCGACTTAGCAAAAAATCATATCAGACATTTTTTGTAGATCGTTGAATTGTCTACAAAAGAATAATTTTTTGTTTTCACTAGACAATTATTCGTTCAAATGCATTAAAAATCGAAATTTTTTTTTAAAAATGCCTGTGTTATTTAAATGGGAAATCAAAAATCACAAATCGCCACCTCTTAATATTAATATTCAGAGCTCAAGCTTCACCAGAATTTTTTTTTTTATCATTTCTGACAATATTTTCATGGTATCTAAGGAAAAAAAATTAAAAGTTTTTTTTGGCCCACCCTAATATATATATATAATTATTTACAATTTACAAAAAAATTCAGGAAAAATTCAAATTAATTTCAAACATGTAACTATTCTATTTGTTTCTTTATTGGTTTGAAATTAATTTTCTTACAAGGGGAGTGCGCGTGAGACGGATCTTAAAAATCTTTTGTGAGCGAAGAGGGCGTAATTTGAGATGAAAAAAGCTGAAACCGTTTACTTATTAGAAAACAGTTTATGAGAAAAAAGGTTGGAATGAACTCGTGCACCATCACTATCGGTTTGAATTACAAGACAATCGAAGAAGCTTCGATGGGGCAATGGTCTAGGTTTCAGACTGGAGAGTCTCTCGTCGTGGGCTCACTTCCTCGTACACTTACAACTTCTTTTTTGTTTCTATTCCTTTTTTTTTTAATAGTTTAACCCTGAATATGCATAAATATTATAAAAACAATAGTAAAGAGTTTTCAAAAATATTTTTAGAATACAAAAATTATTTTTGACACCAAAATATTTTTATCAATCAGTTCATGTTTGCAGCATAATTTTTTATTTTGAAAAATCAATTTCAATCGAATATTCAAAAACATTTTTAAGCATTTCAAAAAATGTAATAAAATTGTTCACAAAAGATTCTGAAATATTCCAAGGCATATTCCAAACAAGAATTCCAAACAGGATCTTGAATATTTTAAGACAATTGAAAGCTTTCTGAGGAAAACTGAATTATTTCAAAAGATATTTAGAAGTTTTGAATAGGTGTTAACATCATTTAAAATTTGAAAATTTTCAAATCCCTTTTTAAACCAAGCGTACACTTTTGAATACATCGAAAAAAAAATTAGAAGCTTTTTGAGAATTTTGAAAGAATACAAAAATTTTCTTAAGATGCCTCTGAAAATTTCTACAAATCTCTAAGGTTTTGAGGCAATTTTTAAATTTTAATTTTTCAGCTTAAAAATTATTTATGAATTTTACACGTTTTTTTCTACAATATTTTTTTTCCACAATATTTTGCAAATCCCGTAAAAGAAAAAAATTACATCAAAATTTTCTATATTTTTTTTTCAACATGTGTTAGACCTTCAAAAATCTTTTTAATATTATCCGAAATCTTACGAAAATGTATTTATATAACTTTAAAAACAAACTTATAGTGCGTGATTCCTTGTCATCAAATCTCGGAATGTGGTTTTATCTCCATTTTAATTCTTCAAAAACGTTTAACAAATTAATAGTTATTTTAAATTTTTATTTTGTATTAAAAAATATTCTAATTGGCTAATAACTCAGTTATTGGCATACAAAAATGAGGAAATGTGAGAAGTTTTAAAAGTTAAAAGAAAATTAGGCACTTTTTAAATTAACTAATTTAATTTTTATTTTAATCAATTTATTCACTTAATTTAAGTTTAATTAAAGACCATTTAATTAGATAATATAATAAGTGTTCAAGAAAGCAGTTTTAAAGAGCTGCTCTTCTATTGTTATTTCATTTGTTTGGGGAAGTATATTTCTCGGAAACTCTTCGCCGGTTCTACGAAGTAGAGGCGTAGAGGTGACAAGAAATTGAAAATTCCCCTCCGCCCTACCAATGTCATTTTGCTATATCGTGCGAATTCAAAACAAAACCACACACACAGTGTGATTTTCGCAATGCGGAAGCACAGGCAAATGCGGGAGTCTGTTAGGAAAATACAAATTATTTAATCAAAATTATTTCTAATTAATTCACTTCATTCAATGAGTTTATAATTTTAAACCTTTCCACTTTCCCGTGTCTAATTATTGCTGTTCGTAGGTTCGATTGGGTTTTGTACAAGATAACTCTTTCCAAGCATTTGCGTACACTTCATTTTTTATTTATTTCCAATTCTTAGTGTTAAAAATATGTTAAAATATGAAATTATTAAATATTCTATTGTTCGCTTCAATGCAATTGAACTTTTTTTTAATACAGCCGATTCTTTCTTAATTGTGCAAAAGTATAAAAATTGTCTTTGTATCTTCCAGAATATTTTTTGGCAATTTTTAAAAAGTTTTTTAAATGTTTTGAAATGTTTTTGAATATTCGCTGAAAGTTAATTTTCCAAAATAAAAAATTGTTTCATAATTTTCCAAAATAGAATTTTTTTCCAATTTCCCAGGAACTATATGAAAATGTTTGCATTATCTTGAAATCTTTTTAAATATCGTCAAATTCATTTTTAAATATAAAAAAAAAATCATTTTAAATTTTCTAAGGAAACTTAAGACATTTTTTGTCTAAATTTAAATCTTTCTACATTCTTATAAAGCATTTTCTTCCGAAATCTTACAAAAATCTATATTTTGTTGTAAAATTTTTGCAATGTGAGAAAAGAACAAATTGTAAATATCCACTAAAAGTCATATCCATACAGAATGCAACCAGCCAAGCTTTCGAACAAGAAATTGAGAAGCTTTCGAGGAATTTCAGATTTATATGAAAATTTTAAAGGAGTTTTTCTTCTTAAAAGTAAAGAATCTAAAACATCTTAAGAAATTTTTTTAATTTTTGAAGATTTGTTACATCTTGAAGAAAATTCGGGTCAGTTAAAATGATATTTAGAAATTTTAGAAGTGTTAACGGGAGTCAGAATATTTTGAAACTTGAAAATATTTCCTAATACTTATAAAATATTTATGAAAAACAAGAAATTTTCAAGAAGTTGTTGAATTTTCTATAAAAATTAATTTTCAACAACGATATTTAGGAATTTTAGGAGTGTTACAGTGAGTCAAAATATTTTGGCACTTGAAAATATTTTCTATTATTTATAACATATTTATAAAAAAACAAGGAATTTTCAAGAATTAGTTGATTTTTCTATAAAAATGAATTTTCAACATGATGTTTAGGAATTTTAGAAGTGTTAAAGTGAGTAAGAATAATTGGAAATTTGCCAATATTTCCTGATATTTAGGAAATATTTATGAAAAACAAGGAATTTTCAAGAAATAGTTGAATTTTCCATACAAATGAATTTTCAGCAATGATATTTAGGAATTTCAGGAGTGTTGCAGTGAGTCAAAATATTTTTACACTTGAAAATACTTTTCTAATATTTATAAAATATTTATGAAAAACAAGGAATTTTCAAGAAATAGTTGAATTTTCTATAAAAATGAGTTTTCAAATAAGAAGATTAATTTTGACCCAATAAAAAAAGAAATATAATAATTACATTTTAACCAAAAACATCGAATTTTCAAAAAATAGTTCAATTTTAAATCAAAAGTTTAAAGAAAGAGGAATTTTTAAACAAATAGTTGAAATTTTCTACCAAAACACAATGAAATTTAAAAATATATAGTCAAACTATAGTTCAACTAATTTTAATACAAATTTTTAATTTTCTACTATTTCTCGCCGTGACGTATTAAAATAATTGTTAAGACTTTGATTCATAATATTTTAAGTTAACCTTTGAATAACAAAAAATCTTGAGGTTTTTTTCAAAATTCCATGCTTTTCCAGAATGTTTTTTAAAATTTCATGACTTTCCGGTCTTCCATTTTTTTATAAAACAAATAATAAAAAACCCACTAGTCGTAATTTGTCTTCCGACCGATTTGTGCTTCAATAAATTTTGCCAATTTCAAAAAACAATGTTTTGTTTTAGGAAATATGAAAACATTTTCTTAAGATTTCACAATTTCCGGGAAACTCTCACATGAAATTTTTTATTGATAAATGTTAATAGAAATAAACATTAAACAAATTTTTAACGTTTAAAAGATTAAAACATTTTAAGATTTTAAATCAAAATTTTGGAATTTTGCAAAGTTACAAAATTAATGATTAATAAGATTCAAAATTAATTTATGACTACAAAAGATTTTTGAAAAATTAAAACAAAATATAGAATTTTTGTTGTCAAAAATTAATTGTTCAAACAAATCTTTTTAAGTTTCAAGACCATGTTTTACATGAATTAGAATTTTTCTTGATTTTTTTGTAAGTGTGCAAAATTATAAAAACTGCTTTGAAATCTTCCAGAATCTTTTTTAAATAATTTTATTATAGTTTTTGAAATATTTTTAAATGTTTTTGAATATTTGACTGAAATTGATTTTTCCAAATGAAAAATTATGCTGCAACCATGAAGTGATTGATAAAAATATTTTGGTGTCAAAAATAATTTTTATATTTTTAAAATATTTCTTTAAATTCTTCACTATTGTTTTCATAATATTTATGCATATTCAGGGATAAACTATTTAAAAAAAAAGAAATAGAAACCAAAAAAAATTTTCGAATGTACGAGGTAGTGAACCCGGTCTGGAACCTAGACCATTGCCCCATAGCTGCTTGTTTGATTATTCTATAATTCAAACCGATATAGTGATTGAGCACGAGTTTCTTCCAACCTTTTTTCTCATAAACCGTTTTCTATCCAAGTAAACTAAATAATCTTATCAAATTTTTCAGCAAAATTAAGCCGTCTTCACTCGAAATTGAATCTCCCACCTCATCTGAAAATTGTCATAAAAGAATCTGGAAGTTTTTAAGGCAATTTTTATCATTTCACACAATTGAAAAAAAATCAGGAAAAATTCAAATTAATTTAAAACATGTAACTATTCTATTTGTTTCTTTATTGGTTTTTAATTAATTTTCTTACAAGGGGAGTGCGCGTTAGGCGGATTTTAAACATCTTTTGTGAGCGGAGATGGCTTAATTTGCTGAAACCGTTTGTTTACTTAGATAGAAAACGGTTTATGAGAAAAAAGGTTGGAAGAAACTCTCACAAAAGATGTCTAACGCTCACAAGAGATGTTTAAAATCCGTTTCACGCGCACTCCTCTTGCAAGAAAATTAATTTTAAACCAATAAAGAAACAAATAGAATAGTTACATGTTTTACATGAATTGGAATTTTTCTTGATTTTTTTTTTAATTGTGCAAATTTATAAAAACTGCCTTGAAATCTTCCAGAATCTTTTTTAAACAATTTTATAACAGTTTTTGAAATGTTTTTAAATATTTTTGAATATTCGATTGAAATTGATTTTCAAAATAAAAAATTATGCTGCAAACATGAACTGATTGATAAAAATATTTTGGTGTCGAAAATAATTGTTGTATTCTTAAAATATTTTTAAAAACTCTTAACTATGGTTTTTATAATATTTATGTATATTCAGGGTTAAAGAATTAAAAAAAAGGAATAGAAACAAAAAAAATCTTACATGCACGAGGAAGTGAACCCACGACGAGAGAACCTCCAGTCTGGAACCTAGACCATTGCCCCATCACCGGTTGTTCGATTATCATATAATTCAAACCGATAGTGATTGTGCACGAGTTTCTTCCAACCTCTTTTCTCATAAACCGTTTTCTATCTAAGTAAACAAACGTTTTCAGCAAATTAAGCCGTCTTCGCTCACAAAAGATGTTTAAAATCCGTCTTACGCGCACTCCCCTTTTAAGAAAATTAATTTTAAACCAATGAAGAAACAAATAGAATAGTTACATGTTTTAAATTAATTTGAATTTTTCCTGATATTTTTTTAATTGTGTGAAATGATAAAAATTGCCTTAAAAACTTCCAGATTCTTTTACGACAATTTTCAGATGAGGTGGGAAATTCAATTTCGAGTGATTTTCCGCAGCGCCATCAATGCGAGAAACCAGTTTACGAACTAAAATTACCCACTCTGTTCCTCTCTACCGACATTATCAAACTATAGTCTATTTTAGTTCGTAAACTGGCTACTCGCATTGAGAGCGCTGCATTTTAGTTCGTAAACTGGTTACTCGCATTGAAGGCGCTGCGGAAAATCACTCGAAATGGAATGTATGGGATGAGCAATCTCCCACCTCATCTCTGAGAATATGAAGAATATTAAAAGCATCTGTTTTATTTCAGAGAAATATATTCGCAAGAAAGAAAGATTGTTTAAAAATTATTCTCTCTATTGTTTATTTATTATTTGTTCATAACTAAAGACTAAAAAGTATTGATTTTATGTGAAAAATGACTTTCCTGGATTCCATCAAATGTCGACGTTTTGAGGTCCCCTGAGTCAGAAAAAATAGTTTTTACGTCGGTGTCTGTCTGTCGTTGTCTGTATACCGGATAACTGCTGAAAGGCTAATCGGATTGGATTGTTCTTTGGCACACAGTTTTCGCTGGATAAAAAGAATTATTGCAAATGAATATTGCTTTTGCATTTTCTTTATCGCATCATAAAATCTTCAGTGAACCAAGATATAAGAAGAAATTGAGGTTAAAATAAGGGCCGCGTCTAGTTTCGCTGAGCGTAGAACAAATATTTTCGGTAAGTCCAGGGAAACTGGAAGGGTGGCTAGGTTCAACTGAAATCGACGGCATTAGCTGCGAGGTGAGTCTCGACTGGGGAAGAATCCAGATGTCAAGCAATTTCAAACGCGGGTAGCATTTGGATGGGTGACCGTCTGCGACGTATGGCCGGGTTGTGTATTCGCTGCGTTTTAACTAATTTCGAACGGGAGGTTTGACGCCGAGGATGATTGTGTACATTCGACGGGTACGGTTGAATGTCTGCCTGCAAACTCGACTGTCGAAAAAGCGGCTGAACTCGGGGAGGTGGTTTTCTACAGTTTTTCTATCTCCTGGGCAAACACCCAGGCAAATGCCAGTACTTCTAATAAAACTGGATGCAGCCGCGGGTTATCACTGGCTGAGAATAAATTCGTATAGTGATTCTAAGCACGCCATAGTAAAAGAAAAATTTGCACAGGAACATACCTAGTGTATGTACTAATGCATAGTACAATAAGTTTTAACTGCAGTGCTACGGGACTTAAATGGGCCAGCCTTACAAGACAGTAATAATAATAATAATAAATAATAGGTTCACCGAAATTCAGTGAATGTAGCCTATATATTTTCAGTGTGCCTAGCCACTTCGTAAAATAAAAAATCCGTTCATCTGAATCTTCCGAATTTTAAGTACAGCAAGTCAATATAATTGGAATCAAAGAATGGCAACTCGGTTCAAATTATTTGAATTCTGATTTCCGAAGAAAAGAAATTGTTTAGAAGCTGGATTCATTGGGCAAATCCAAAAAATCGGAGCGCGACGAGCTATTTTCTCTCTCAGTGGTGTCAAAGGCACGATTGCTTACGCTCAAGTAGTGACTCAGCCTTGATGTAAAAGAAATACGACGAGCATCACAAGCCATAAGAACAACTACCAAATGCCCAAAATCGCGAAAATAAGCATTAAGCATGAAAAGGTACTTTACCTGAAAGGTCTGATGATTAGTGAGGCTGTATACGACGACGAAGCCCTGGCCGTTCTTAATGTAGAGGTCACGCATGCTGGCGAACTGCTCCGTGCCTGCGGTGTCGAGGATCTCGAGGACGCACGGCGAGTTATCAACCTCGATCTCCTTCCTGTAGAAGTCCTCGATCGTCGGGTCATACTTCTCCATGAAGCAACCCGACACAAACTGGACTGTCAATGCACTTTTGCCCACCCCGCCCGATCCCAACACAACAACCTTGAACTCTCTCATTTCTACACCGGGAGGTCCTTCGACGAGGAGGACCACAACACTTGAGCGGCACTTTGAGTGAACGTTACGAGTCCACACACACGAGGCCACACGAGTCCGACCCCTCGAACAAAGGCATCGACGAGAAAAAACAAAATTTTACACCACACAAAGGGAGTTCTCGCACCGACCCGGAGACATGACAAAATTTCTTCGTTTCCTGCGTGTCTGTCTCCTCTATCTCTATCCGCTCTTCCAACCACAGTCAACTTGCTGATGAGTGCAAAGAATCAAGCCTCAAGATTGGTCAAAACTAACCGAAGCAAAAAACTTATCTACCCATTATCTACCTACCCATGATCCAAGAAACCATGGTCCCGCCACTTGGGGGTACGAAATACGTTCAAGCCGCGTCTCGGACAGCGACCTCCATATTGGTTACCATGACAACGCAGAGACGCTTTCCTAACTATGATTGAAATCCACTGATATATATAATACACTGGATGCAGGATTCAATGGAAAACGTGTGTGCCTACTTGAAGGCCTCGGAGCCGCCATTTATCAGGGTTGTTTTGGTTCGGGATCATTCGGGACGGATCGGAATATGCGGGAGATTCAAATTTAATATGGAAGAGAACTCACAAATATTAATAAAATCATGTAAAATTTAGTTTATTATCAATGAGCGGATTGACTAAAACGAGGAAACTAAACAAAACTTAATAAAAAGTAATTAAATAAATAAAAATAATCAAACAGTACAAAAAAAGAAAAGTCGATGGTATATTAAATTGGTGGAATACACATTTTGCAAACTCGTGGTTTAGAATATTGATTTTTTCCCCTTGAAAGTTATAATGAAACTTTGAAGTTTTTACAAGTGAACAATATAATAATTGTGATATCCTAAAAATCGGTATACGTTAGAATTGTCAAACACTTAATGGAACCATTAAGATCTATCAATTTGTACAAAATAATTTTTCTGTGGATAAAAAAAAGTGGTGTGAAATTGTAAATATATGACTGATGTATATTATAATTATAAAAGGAATTTAAATTATAATATAAATAATAATAATTCAAAAGAGCAAAAGGAATAAAACTCTTGTGGTACGTGCGTAAGTGAAATAATTAGTCATAATAATATTATGCCAATAATATTATGCAATTCACGAATACGAACTTTGAATTAATGTTCAATAAAAGTGAACATAGAAAAAGTATGAGGTATAAATATATAAGATAGAAATATATATTGTAAAAAAACATCACGTGCGTCCTAAACTACGACCCAAGACAGATTTGTGTGTAAACATCTTCGGTAAACGTTAACTGAAATCGAAATCTTACACAAAGCAAATAATAACTCACGCGCATGTAGGAGTATAAAAATTCATTTCTCTTATATGTAATTTCGTGCAAAAGTTTCTGGACATCTATTTTCCAATAGGTTGAATAACCACTCTAGTTTTAATAATAATAAATTGTAGATTTTCTCTCAATTATTGCATGAAAGGTGATAAAAGTACTCGTTTTATGGGCATAAATGAAAGCCAGTATATGTTAATTTTATTAGAAGTTGTTTGAAAAAACGTCAAACGAAAATTCTAGAAAGATCTTATCAAGTCACTTAAATAATTGAGAAAATAATAATAAAATAAATAATCTAATAAAATCCTATTGCTTTCAATTGAAGACCATTAGGCGTATAATTTCATCAGATTTCGTGTAGTAATGGAAGTAAATTTAGAGTTTAATATTTTTAAAACTAGAGTGCTTTTATAAAGTATTGAAAAATATAGGTCTAGAAACTTTTGCATAGTAGTGTATTACATTCTCTTATAAACTATCCAATGTATGTATATTCTATTTCTGTAAAATTAAAATCTATCACTTATATCCCGAAAACAATAATTTCCCACGATTTTAAGAAAAATATAATTCTTAAATAAATAATAATTGTTTCAGTAATTATAAATTATTCACAAAATACTTGGAAACTGGTCCCTTGACAATTAAAAATAATACTTGTTAATAAAATCCAAAGAATACCGTTTTTAGTATGAATTTAATAGGAAACTGCTATTTTGCAGTTTTTGGGTCACTTTCCAAAATAACAATGGCTCGAAAGGGGTGGGGAGTCAAAATTAAAACTTACTGGGTGCAAATTATTCTTTGAACATGCGTTAAGAGGTTTTAATACTTTAATTCACAAAAAGTTTATAACAAGTAGCTCTTTCTTCCATTTTTTTTTTTTTTTTTTTTTGAAAAATCAAGCTTTTCCCATTTAAACCCCCATGTTAATTTCAAAGGCTCGGGGGCACGGGTTAACTTTGACAAAAAAATAGAACAAGAAAAATGTTCAGTTAAACTGTAAATATAAATTAATTATCTATTTTTAAAATTGAATCATAGTTCGACTCGTAACAATATAATAATAATAAAATTGATTTTATAAGCCGATTATGAATCTTTTCATAATTAAATAATTTCTAGATTTTTACGTTAAAAATTGAACTATTTTATTTCGAAAGCCTTGGTAATTAATGAAATGTTTGCATCCGATTGAAACCTCAAAATCTTTTTTCATTTTTCAAAAACATTGTGATTAATATATTCATAATTAAATGCTTTTATTCAATTTCAAATCCAATTCAAATATTATTGCATTCTAAAATACTCCATTTTTTAAGCATTCAATTTGAAAATTTTTATTTAAAAAATGTTTGTTTCAATATTTAACAATATTTGACTGTTCATTTACGATAAGAAATTATAAATCAAACATTGGAGAATAAACTAAATAAAATTGAATTATTTAGAATAAAACAAACCTCGAATCGTTCGAATTTCAAGGTGCTGAATGTAAACTTTAAAATTTGCATTGTTCCATTTTTTATAATTTTTAATTTGTAAATGACATTTTTCAATTTATATTTCTCAAGAAAAAACTTATAATCACTAAATTGTACTACTTTTAAGTTCAAATAGTTTGAAAATGATATAATTTTGAACACTTACAAATTTCTCTGAAAGAACTCGGTACATGCTTCGAGGTTCGCTATATCTGTTATAATAAATTGAACATAAGAAAGTAAAAATGAAATATTGAAAAATAAACAGATTGAAATGGAATTATTTAAAATAAAATAAGCCTCGAATCATTAAAATTCCAGAGTGCTGAATGCAAACTTAAAAATTTTGGTTTTTTTTTTTAATTTTTAATTTACAAGTGACATTTTTGAATTTGAACGTCTCAATAACAATGTAAAATCCTTTCATTGTAGTGTTTCAACCTAAAGTTTTTCAGAAATTATATAATTTTGAACATTCAAAAAATTTATTGATTCATTTTTCAAACTATTTTATTTTCTAAAACGCATTCTCTCCTTTGCCTGCTTAGTCAAGCTTCATTTATAAAATACCGATGCGGACCGATATCAGTTCTCTGAAAGAACATATTGTGTCGCAATTATGTTACGCATCTACATTTAGAATTAGGCGAATTATATTTCATGAAGAAGAATATTAAAAATTGAAATTTTATTATGAAAAATTCATTATTATGACACCTATCATTATTATTACACGTCTAAGTACTCAAAACTTATTAGAAAAATATTGAAAATTGTTTCTTCTTTTCAAATTAGACACAGAATATTTTCCTCCTATTTTAAAATAATTTACAATTGTTTAAACCATTATTATTCGTTTGACACTAGTGACACTAGTGACATAACCTATGAATGTGTATTCCGCTAATTTAAAATACCATCGACTTTCATTTTTTTGTACTGTTCGATTATTTTTATTTATGTAATTACTTTTTATTAAGTTTTACATGATTTTATTACTATTTTTGAGTTCTCTTCCGAATGAAATTTGAATCTCCCGCATATTCCGATCTGTCCCGAATGATCCCGAACCAAAACAACCCTGATAAATGGCGGCTCCGAAGCCTTCAAGTAGGCACAGATCGTTCCATTCAATCCTGTATCCAGTGTATTATATATATCAGTGTTGAAATCATTTTGCGGCATGATGTAACACAGCGTTTCTCAAACTGAGATACTTAAATGTAGATAATAAGAATGTAGTTGATACCTCTTTTAATTCTTGAAGATACATAGTTTCACATTAAAGAGAAATTGTAAATTTGAAACTATTAGTCCCTAAAGGACAATTGAGGTCATTGAGACCCCACGGGCTTTCCGATTTCTGATGTGTAAACATGTTAGACCTCGATATGGGGAGTTGCGCCTGCTTCGAATGAAACCACGACTGCATAGTGTAACGCAGGCCTGTGACACACACGTTGTGTCTTATGGCACAGACCGGAGGCTCGCTTTTCTTCACCCACAGAAAGGAGCCTTTCGGTCTCTCTCTTTGCCCATCTCTCTCTCCTTCTCCATCTCTCTCTCCTTCTCTCTCTCTCTCTCTTTTGTTATTGTTTTCTGGATATAAGTGATAGAATTTATTAATCTTCTTCAGGAAATATAATTAGCCTAATTCTAAATGTAGATGCGTAATATAAATGCCACACAATGTGTTCTTTCAGAGAACTCATATCGGTCCGCACCGGTATTTTATAAACAAAGCTTGACTAAGCAGGCAAAGGAGAAAATGCGTTTTAGGAAAGGGGCCGTACGTAAATTACGTAACGGATAATCGAACCTCTTCGCCCCCATGTAACGAACCGTAACAAAATGTTTCTACCCCCCTATTGCTGTACGTAATTTATGGTTTCCAGAAATAATAAGATATGGGACTTGAAACTAGTGGAAATTAGTTGTATTTAAGATAATGCGTGCTGTGCAGGGAGAAAACTTCATTTTCAAAATTCTATGATTTTTCTTGGACCAATTTTTTTTCTTTAACCATTAACATTCAAATCCCATTAACATACATATACAAATCAAAAATGTTGAAATTTATTTCTTTTAAACAAAAAAAGTAATTTCTACGATAAAAGATGACTTCTTAAGAAAATACTTAAATTTTCTACAAAATAATTAAATTCTCTACAAAACAATTGAATTTTCAAAGAAATAGTTCAATTTTCAACCTTAAAAGAAAATTCTTAACAAAAAAGTTTAATAGTTGATAGTTCAACCTACAAGGATGAAATGTAATTGAAAAAAAATTAATTTCAAAATTAAAAAGACGAATTTTCAACAAATAAAAAGATTTCTCAGTGATGAAAGAAAAAAAAGTTCACCTGAATTGTTGATCTTGAAAGCCAAAAGACGAATTTTCTGTAAAAACATTGAATTTTCAACCAGTGAAATAGGAATTTTCAGCAAAAAAATTAATTTTCAACAAAATAGTTAAATTTTTAACCAAAGAGGTAAAGCTTCATTAAAAACAAATTCAACAGAATAGTTCAACTTTTACCCACGCAGTTAAATTTTCAATTATAAAAAATCAGTTCTCAACTAAATAGTCCAAATTTAACCAAAAAGATGAATTTTCAAATTAAAATATGAATCTTCAACGAAAAAATTATTTTTTAATAAAGTGATTAAAAAAAAATTAAAAAAAAAACCAGTTTAAATAAGAAGTAAATTTTCTAAGAAGGTATTTGAATTTTCAACCCAAAAAGACGAATTTTCGATCATAACAGTTGAATTTTCATACAAAAAGGATGCCTTTTTAAAACAATTATTTAATTTTTAATCAAACAGTTGCATTTTCATCGAAGAAAGATCAATTTTTTACTAAAACAGATGACTTTTTGAATCAGAAAGACAAATATTAAAAAATATAGTTGAATTTTCATCGAAAAAATATTTAAATTAATTTTTCTACACAAAATGTGAATTTCTCTCAAAAGATAAATTTTCTACGAAATAGTTGATTTTTCAACCAAACAGTTGCATTCTTATCAAAAAAAGATTAATTTTCTACTCAGATAGATGAGTTTTTTAATAAAAAATATACATTTTCCAAAAAATAGTTGGATTTTTAACCAAAAAACATCTAAATTTATTTTTCAACACCAAGATATCAATAAGTAAATTTTCTACGAAATAGTGGAATTTTCAAGCAAAAAGATTAATTTTTGAACAAAACTGTTGCATTTTCAAACAAATAATCAAATTTACAACTAAAAAGATCATTTTCAGGAAGAAGCATCTGCAAAAAAAGAAATATACATACAAAGCAAATAAATTACTCAAAAGAATGTTATATCAGGATTACCGCAAAACTTAATTTTAAAATTTCTCTAATTTTTCCCTAACCACCTTTTCATTTTCCCTGACCATTAATATTCAAAAACCAGAATATTACATTTGTAACATTTTGAACCTAGAATCTTT
Organism: Andricus quercusramuli; assembly: GCA_932178445.1. Taxonomy (NCBI): domain Eukaryota; kingdom Metazoa; phylum Arthropoda; class Insecta; order Hymenoptera; family Cynipidae; genus Andricus; species Andricus quercusramuli. The sequence goes on from CAKNXH010061306.1 coordinate 94,645, forward strand.
TATAAGCGGAATATAATAATTTCAAATAAAAGTTGAAAATTTTCAAATCTATTCGGTTTGACAGTTATTTAGAGTTATATAAATCTCGGACATTTGTAAGATTTTTTTCCAAATCCCTGACTTTTTCCTGGATTAAAAAAAATTGTTGTTGGCTAGGTTCCTTTTTTCACTCACCAGTTTTCTTTGGTGCGTAAAGTTGAATTCATATTAAATTTCTGTACAATTTCTGCGAGATACTTATTTAATTTGTGAATTTCCGAAAGTTACATACATGAATGAAGCACCCCCCCCCCCCTTCAGTAAAAAATCGTAACAAAATCTTTTGACCCCTCCCTCCCCCTTAAGCTGTTACGTAATTTAAGTACGGTCCCAAATAAAATTGTTTGAAGAATGAATCAATGAATTTTTTAAGTGTTGAAAATTATATCATTTTTTAACAATTTTAACTTAAAAACAGTACAATTTAGTGATTATAAGTTGTTTCTTGAAAATCTTAGATGAAAAATGTAATTTACAAATGAAAAATAAATAAAAATGAAACAATGAAAACTTAAAAATTATGAATATATTAATTAAAATGTTTTTGAAAATTAAAAAAAGATTTGGAACTTTCAATTGGATGCATACATTTAATTAATTACGTAGGGCATTCAAATTGAAATAGTTCAATTTTTAACGTAAAAATCTATAAATTATTTAATTATAAACAGATTCAGAATCGTCCTATTTGCTTTATGTAAGATTTCAATTTCAGTCAACGTTTACCGAAGATGTTTACACATAAATCTGTCTTGGGTCATAGTTTAGGACGCACGTGATTTTTTTCCAATTTTTCCTTTTTTTTTTTGAGTATTTTTATCGGATAGTCGAATTATCATTGAGGTTTCGGAGGTATTTTTTCTATTTCATAAATATAAATGAGAAAAAAAATCAAAGTTATAGAAAACATATTATTCGCATTAAACAGTGCCTTATTCAAGATTGCTACAATATCACCATTTCTAAATTCTTCTAGGTATAAAACCAACTAGACACCTAGAATAATAATAATGTTATGCAAAATAAATTTTGTTTCTGAATAAATTTAAAATATTTCTAGTTGTGTTTTCAAGTCAAAAAGATTAATTATCAACCAAAGAAATGAATTTTCAACTGAAATTATGAATTTTAAACCTAAAATAGTTGAATTTTCAACCCAAAAGATTAATTTTCTACCGAAAAAGACTCATTTTCAACAAAGTACATGAATTTTTACCTAAAAAAATCAATTTTCAACCAAAAAAAAAATAACTTTCAACAAAATAATTCAATTTTAAACTAAAAGAGGCAAATTTACAAGCAAAAAATATAATATTTCAATTTACAGTCGGAAAAGTGAATTAAAAAAAACGAGTTCACAGCCAAATTAATCAATTTTCAACTAAAAATATAAATTTACAAGCTAAAATTGAATAGTTATATCTTCAGTAAAAGAAAAAATAATTTTCAACTAAAATGAAACGAATTTCCAACCAAAGAAATTAATTTTCAATCACAATGATGAATTTTCTACCAAAAGTATGAAATTTTGATCAAATAGTGGATTTTTCTATCCAAAAGATGAATTTTCTATCAGAAAAAAACTAATTTTCAACTTTTTTTTAAAGAGAGAAATGAATTCTTAACAAAGAATAGAATAGTTAAATCTTTTACAAAACAGATAATTTTTTTAATGAAAAAGATTACATTTTTATCAAAAAAGGTAAATTTTCCACAAAGAACTGAATAGTTAAAGTGAATTTTCAACTAAAATCATGAATCTTAAACTAGAAAAAAATTAATTTCTAACCAAATACATGAATTTTAAACTAAAAGTATCAATTTTCTACCAAAAATAAATTAGGATAATTTGCATTCAGTAAAATGAATTTTCAACTAAAAACCAAACGAATTTCCAAGAAATTAATTTTCAACTAAAGAAATTCATTTTTAACCAAGAAGGTGAAATTTCAACTAATGAGAGTACTCTTTTACCCAGAAAAATACGGATTTTTACCAATATTTCAATTTTCACCAAAAACAGATAAATTTTCAATGAAATAGTATAATTTTCAACCAAGAGGAATTAATTTCTATTAAAAAAGATAAATTTTCGACAAAAAATGGAAGTTACATTTTCGGTTAAAAAAATTAATTCTAAATAAGTAACATCTCATTTTCAACCGAATATTTTAATTTTCAAAGGTGTTCGCAATCAAAAAGAGGAACTAGTCACCAAGAAGATTAAATGTTCTCCGAAAAAATTCGAATTTTCAGTAAAATACAGGAATTTTAAACCGAATACAGTACACTCCCGCTAGCTGCAAGCTCCGTAAGTTCCACTTTTTGCCACTTCTCCTCCACACGTATGTGTCTCCCACTTGAGGTCTTGAGGGACTACGAACGGCTGCGAGTCTCTGCGCATGTTCCAAAGTGCGAGCTCCAACGCAGCGTGGTTATACGACGGAGCAAAGTGGTTGTACTCAATAAGTGCCTAATTCTTGGAATTATACTCCCCCACAGCCCCGTCAGGCTGTATGTTTTAACATTAGAAGATAAATTGAGCACGTCAGAGCAAAAGAAAGACTCCGCAGAGCCGTGAGGAAAAGCGAGACAAGTACCGTTAGAAAGAGACACTCTTACGCAGAATGCCTGGAGAGCAAGAGAGCGCAACGTATAATTGTCTCGCTTTTCCTCTCAACTCTGCGGAGTCTTCCTTTTGCTCTGAGGTGCTCAATTATGAACCAAGCATGTACGAGTTAAGTTTTCAGTTAAAGCAATTAATATTAATTTGAACAAAAGAAAGGTTTTTCAACTAAAATGATGAATCATCAAACAAATAAATTAATTTTTTAACAAAGTATAGTTCCACTGAAACTACCCAGGGAACAAAAATCCATGCACTTGCTTTGAGTGGGTTTCAAACTCGTTTGAATAGCATATCTGTCACTGGAATTCCAGATTTACGCTGATTGGTTATTAACAGAATTTTACTCGTTATTATTTTTTTGACAGACTTATAAGCTACAAAAGCCTGCACATTCTCTAGAAGTAAAATAGCAAAAGGAATGTAGTAGCCTTGCGTACGACTTTTCTTAATCTATCAATACCCTAATAGCACGTAACGTTCCAGGGAGGTGTAAGATGCCCGCCGCTTGGGAACGTTCCAAACATAAATTAACGTTATTGTTATTATTATCAATAAAAAACGCGTAAAACGTAAGTGATAGGTCAAAATCGATGTCAATTTATGATACGGATATCATATTATAGTGTAGTATATGCGGTACTCAAAACTCAAAAATGACATCCATTCTTACCTATCTCTTACGGTTTACGAGATAATTGTTGTTAAAAACAACAATAATGGAAGGTTCCCTCAGGTCCCAGTAGAACGTTCCCAAGGGCGGATATTTTACACGTTCCGGGAACGGTCCTGTAACGTTCCGAAGGTGCCCGCGGAACGTTCCCGGAACGTTTCGTGCTATTAGGGTAATTTATCAATTTCAAAAATCATGTGAAATATGGCAGCCTAACCAGAAAAAAAAATCCGTCTCATTCAAAAAGAGGTAAACCGATTCAATATGACTTTGCTTGAAATGGACATTGTAGAAAATTGCAGAATCGAAACCATTCGAGAAACTGACCGATTCACGCAGTCGCAAACCAATTCAGTTTTAAAAATCTCAATCTGCAAATGAAAAATACGCATTTCACGGAACCGCTTTTCCGAAGGGTTCTTTTTTCCTGGGTAAGTAATTGAATCTTCTACAAAAAAAAATAATTCTCAACGAAAAATGTGATATTTTGTATTTTAACCAACAAGGATTTTAATTTTATACCACAAAATAGTTAAATTCAACCAAAAAAGATAAATTTTCTACAAAATGGTTTCAGTCCTCAAGCAAAACAGATATATTTCCCTAACTCGTCAGGTTAGTCAGGTCACCTGACCTCCCTAATAGCACGGAACATTCCGGGAACGTTCCGCAGGCACCTTCGGAACGTTCCCGGAACGTGTAAAATGTCCGCCCTTAGGAACGTTCCAGGAACGTTCCACTGGGACCTGAGGGGAACCTTCCATTATTGTTGTTTTTAACAACAATTATCTCGTAAACCGTAAGAGATAGGTAAGAATGGATGTCATTTTTAAGTTTTGAGTACCGCATATACTACACTATAATATGATGTCCGTATCATAAATTGACATCGATTTTGACCTGTCACTTACGTTTTACGCGTTCTTTATTGATAATAATAACAATAACGTTAATTTATGTTTGGAACGTTCCAGTGGAACGTTCCTGGAACGTTCCCAAGCGGCGGACATTTTACACCTCCCTGGAACGTTCCGAAAGTTCCCGTGGAACGTTCCGTGCTATAAGGGCTGTAGCAACTGTGTGAAAAAAAAAATTGATTAGCATTTCGAACTCGAAAGTTCATTGCCTCACTACCCGATTCGGGTAGTGTTTCTAGGCGGGAACTGGTGTTTTCCGCGTGGTATCGCAACTGTGTAATTAAAAAAAAATTGTTTTTTTTCCACTCTAGAATGTTTTTGTAAAAATAGATGTATTAATTATGCTATATATTTGCTCAAAAAATAAGTGCTTTAAATTTTCTTTAATGAACATATTCTCGAGAGCATTTGCTCAACTTAAATTCTTGGGCATATAAGGACTCTACGTACGTTACAAATAATCAAGATAGGCTTATCATAATTTGTTTTTGCCATGCATACATCTTTTTTGCCGCACCATTAAATAAATCATGAAAGTCATGAAAAATTTTAATTATAAAAGTATATTTAGTATTGAATTCTTCACATTTTTATTGTGTTTGCTATTATAATATAATACAAAAAGTACATTAAATGATAAAAATTATAGTTAAACTTGCAACACTTTCTGTGAACAACATTTTTAATAGAAATTATTACGAATCATTATAATTGTTAATTTTAAATTACAATAATTATAATTGATTTATGTATCATACCTAATTATTGTATTTATAATGAATAATTATTGAGATATTTAGTATTGTCTTTTTCATATTTTTTCTATGTTTACTATTACAATAATTATACAATAATTATAATTGATTTATTGACTGTAATTAATTCTTGTATTTGTAATTTTTACTGATCAATTAATTATTTCATTTATAATCATCAAGTAATAATTAAATATTTAATTTGTTATTATTAATTAATAACTCATTACTTAACTTGTAATTATTAATTATTTATTAGAATTTATAATAATATAAATTATAAAAACATTACTTTAGACCACTGTGCACAACTAGTACAAATTATTTATAATGATTTCTGTGATAGAAACCACAATACAAGAAAAATTTTAAACTCTCCCTGTTCTTTCCAAAATCGATAGTGTGAATAGTATGGGATCATAATTTTTCAAGTATGTTTTTTTTTTTTATTTTTTAACTGCATGATCTTTTACATTTAATACTCTTCATAAATAAAAGTCATATGTTCCTGATTTTTATTTTAGCTTCGTATGATTATTTATAAGACTGTCTTCGAGTTTTTTCTGCAACTAACACATGCAATATTGAACCTGCTTTAAACTTGCCGCTTGACGTCCTTTTAAAAATGGAGGTCGCTGTACGAATTCCTACGGGCAATTTGATTGGTTCACTTTTTTTAGATGTGTGTGGCGAGACCATGGTTTTTTTAGACACGTACCTACCGAACACTGTCGACCATGATCCAAGAAACTATGGTCTCGCCACGCGCAACAAAAAAAAAGTCAACCAATCAAGAAAACATACAACGCCATTCATGTTATAAAAAGACGTCGCGCGATAAATTTGAACCAAGTTAAACGCCAAGTGTGCATATCACAGAATTAACTCGAAGTTTCTTATTAATAATTCATTAAATGCAAACAAAAATGAAAAAAAATATATGTTCATTATGGATAAAATGTATAAAAATGTACAAAATCATAACATTATGAATTTTTTATGTGTTTTTTAAACCATATTTTATAAGAATTTAAATCGTGTATTCTATGTGGACCGTGGATATTGAAAGGAAAAAGAATGTTTCAAAATTGCCTAACGTTATATTTACCATGAGTAATTATTATGAATAAATTGTAGGTACTGTGGATTTTTTGAAGGAAAAAATAGTGGTAAAGTGGGTTAATTATTATTTTTATTGTTCAACTTATAAGTAAGAAATTATGTGTATGAGGAAGGATTCGTGAAAGAGAAAATTTCGTCCTTGAAATTTGTTTGAACACTTCGAAACTTTCACGTAAATTTTATTATTGATTGCACTGTTTGGGTATTATACAGGGTGTCCCAGACTCAAGTGTCCGGACTTATATAGCCGTATAAAAATAAAAAAAATAAATAGAAAATTCCTTTTCCGAAAATCAGTTGAAGTTTTAGTTTTTAAGTTACAAAATATTTAAGCTGGTCCAATCAGGAGCGCCGTATAAACAGCCGTGTGTGCGTGAACGGGAATTCAACGCAGTGTTATCGAAGCGAGCGCAGAGGTGGGGTTAGCGACGGGAGAACACTACGCCTGTGAAGATAGCACCCCAAATTTGGAATATCCAATTTATTTTGCTTGTAATCGTTTGTCGGTGTTTGTAGGTCAACTTTCGACGTTTGACGGTAAAAATTGTAAAAGTTATTATTATGATTTTGATAATTAAAAATGAGAAAAATTTCCATATTTTAATGGTTCTTATACAGTAGAACTTTATTGACTAACTCTCACTTTACTTTGTAAGTTTCTCATTAAGATCTTTTAATTTAAAGTAATGTTTACAAATAAGATTATAATTAATCAAAAACTAGATTTTATTGAATAATTTGATATATCATTAAATAAAAATAAAAATAAAAATTGTTCTGCAGTGAGCTTCACTGTAACAAGAAACAAATTTTTGGTGTTGTAAAAATTATCCTTGATATTTCAGAAATATTTAATCTTTAATTAATAAATTTTCAAATTATTCAGAGAGAATCTCTAAAATTACAAAAATGCCAACGCAAGTTAGAGATAAAACTATTAAATAGATGCATTGTCACTGTCATAATTGCGTTTTCAAAAGTGGGGGAAATATTTCAAGGGCCAGTTTTAGAAGAATTTTTCCAACATGTGTTTTTTACGACTGTAGAATGTCTCTTGACTAGGAAGCGGTGTACAGCTAAAGAGGTTGGACTACACTGTACTTCAGTTCTTGGAAAAATGCGTACAAACCAATATTTGTCATTTACAAAGGGAGTTTTCATTCGTCTATTTTTTCCTGTTTTAAAATGATTTCAGTGTTCAGTGTGGCCCGGTACGGTTCAGTTGCTCTAGACTCTAGACGGAAATTTTAAAGTATCGGAATAACAAAATTTTAAGAAGTGTGTGCAAAATAAAAAATTATAAAAAGATTCCGTAGTTTTATAAAGTGAACTTTCATTTCAAATTTATAAGGGAGTTAATGTTTGCCCTTCATAATGGAATATAGTACATAACAACAGAAGGATAAGTATTTTTCTTCTTTATGGTTTTCTTCTTGTGTGAAACTGAATTTTTTTTTTTCCCAGAAATTTTAACATGTTTTCATGATTTCGCGGGAATTTGACAAAATGAGGGGCAAAGAAATAGTTAATATGGGGCATTATTTCTCAACTGCCCCAACTTTAAAAGTCATGTTCTTTGATTTTCTTCAAATTCGGGGAATATGTTCACCTACCCGATAGTACTTAATCGACAAATTTATAGACCACAAAAACCACCCCCCTCCAAGTGATGGGGGTGACATTTTCAACCCCAGTTTTCTTCCTGGCTTGAGTCCAGGCAAAGCCAGTATTCCATGTTTTTGAAATAATTGGTCAGCTTTCCGGGCTTGACGTTCCGTTGCACCAAATTCTTCCATTACCTTTCTACGACTCCATGATTTAGGAGCAAGTGTGAGTAATGTTATTTTTTCGTCACCATCAGTACTCACCTTAAATTTTTGTATAATTTGTTGAAGAGTTTCTAGACCTGCTTTGTGATTTTGATCTCTACAACCACTATGTTCTATCGGAACAAATAGAAAATCTGGATCATCGCTGATTTCTTTTTCTATACAGTTGTCATCGACCTCACTGCCATAAACAACTTCTTCCATGCTGGATTCATTTGGAGGCACTTGTGAACTCAATTTCTTAAATTCTTTTCTACAAGGCTGGCAAATTTTAGCGTTGCTCGGCAATTGGGGAAATTTTAACCTCTGACTTACCGACAAACATCTTAAGTCTGGTGTTTTCCAATGCTTTTCCTTGCCAAAAGGATTGGCACAAAAATGACCCCAAGTTATTTTCGTTGACATTATTAATCATGAATTTTATTTGTAATCTTTTATTTTAAATGATATATTTCCAAACAAGATAAAGTCCAAAAGAACGAAAGACCGTGCGTTGCAACAGTAATACCGAAATACCATGTAGATACTTGAATAAGACTCAGAGGAATATCCTTTTGGGTCAAAAGAATGCGTTTTGAAACAAATGAATTTTCCTCTCATATAATTGAAGGTTGAGAAGATTTTCATTTGTCTCAAAAAGAATCTTTTTGCAGCAAACACTATCCATTTGCGACAAACTTCACCTAATCTTGCAGCCAAATAAGTCTGTTTGTATAAAGGAGATGTTCAGTTGGTTCAAAACAATACAGGCAAGAGGACGATACTTTTCTTTCTTGACAACTTTTTTTCTGAGTGAAGTCGAAACATAATTGAGCGATTGCGCGCAATAACAGCCTACTTGTATTTTTTGAAGTCACTTGTTTTTCACTTGTTTTTTGTACATAACTTCATGAAGAACAAATGAAAAACAAGTGACTTCTGAAAATAGAAGTAGGCTGTCATTACATCCAACCGCTCAATATCTTAACGTTTAGCTATGGTACCAGATTCATGAAAAATAGATCATTAAGCCATTGTGGAATTTTCAACTTGATGTAAATCAGCAATAACTAGTAGCCAGAACAACGAAAAAAGAATAAAAATTCTTTCTCCAGAGTTTTGGCTTCAGAATAAGTTAAAAAATTGGAAAACAAGTTATTAATAGAAATTCACCTAAATTTACAAAATCAAGGCCGAGTCTACGCGTTATAAGAGTTCCTAGGCACATATTCAGAAAAAAATTCGTTCATAAAATGAAATTTTTGGACGACTGTGTATAAAAAATTAATTAATATCGTGAACTGACGAACTGTAATAGTAAGGAATCATTCATACTGACAAAAATCAACATTACTTCTGAAAAGAGTAGTTTGCATTTTTTATTTGTTCATAACAAATAATAAATAATATAAACTTACTCTGAACCGCCGACAAACATTCTAAAATGTTTATTAGCTGATTTAATGTCATTCTGAATGAACATGAATGCGTTGAAAGAATGTTAGACTTGAAAACTAGTATGTGGACTACTAAAGGATTGCGTCTGAGCACGAGCATTAGGACTGCCTTCACATCGGGGCCTATATCTCGGAAACTATTCACTGGACCATTTTTTTGCTTAGGACCTTTTTTGAAGCCAAAAGGTCAAGCTTCCTTTTAAGACTATTTAAAAAAAAATAAAAATACCCCAAATTGCTAAAAAAGTTAAATAAACAATTGAATTGTTTAAAAAATGCTTAAATTTTGTTTAGTTTTTTTCGTTAATAAAATAGGAGAAAAGAGTAAGAAATAACCTTTCGAAAACCCTAATAAAAATTTTAAATCGCTAAAATAGAAAGGAAGTTACAAGCTTTTGAAAATACCCGTGCAGGCGTTGGGGTTGAAAATGTCACCCCCATCACTTGGAGAGGGGTGGTTTTTGTGGTCTATAAATTTGTCGATTAAGTACTATTGGGTAGGTGAACATATGCCCCGAATTTAAAGAAAATCAAAGAACATGACTTTTAAAGTTGGGGCAGTTGAGAAATAATGCCCCATATGTGAAATTGTTACATATAAAGAGAGAGGGCATCAATGAAATCAATTTTGAATGCGACCTTTAGAGAGATAACAAAGCCTTTGATACTTTTATCGAATTTATATATGAAACATTGGAACTTAATGTTAATTCAATTTTTCAGTTAATTGGAAATTAAAAAAAGTATTAAAGTACGAAAATGGTTTTGAAATATTAAGGATTGACACCTAAACCGAAAATTGAAAGTTAAATTTTCATCCAAAAATTAAAAAATGAAAAAAATGTAAATAACAGTACGATAAGAAATTTCAGTCTCATATATACATACATTATTAATATGAAGCATATGATAGAAATAATTTTTCGTAGTATCCTATTAAAATATACCCTGATGAGGAGATTTAAATAATCTCGAAACATGTTGGTTCCAAAAGTAGTATAAAAAAAACGGAGAAAGATAAAGGAAATGAGAGTGAGGATGGCTTGGTTGTCTCTTTTCCAATTCTCTCCCTCTTTTTTCATCTTGTTATATACTTGTCTCTAACGAGCCGATCAAAACGTTGTTTGGAAACATATTTTGAGGCCTTTCTATGCAATTCTTTTTGCATATTTTGAACTTTTCGAATATGTTTTTTCAAAATAACTGCTTTTTGGATTCATAATGTTTCTGGGCCTTTTTGTTCAAAAATAGAATTTTTGCACAGATTGACTTGATGATATTGTGTTTCTAAAATTTTTCTTACAAAATTTAACAAACAGTGACATTAAGCCTTAGACCTTGATATTTGTTCTTTTGAGTTTGGATTTTAATGCCTTTCTCAGGGAATAGGTTTCTGGGTCAACCCTAAAAAAATTCAAGTTTGGGGTGACAACTTCACACTGACAATAAAGATATGTTTGCTAGCGCTCTAAATTTTCAATATTTTACCAAATTTTTCTGTGGAATCGTTTGTCGGTGTTTGTTGGCCGACTTTCGACGTTTTTTGTTCAAAATTGAAAAAGGGATTGAATTTTGAAAAATAGCTTGCACCCGACCAGTGCGCAACTGTTTCTGCGCATGCGTTATTCGAGTACTTGTCATTGGCGCGAAAATTTAAAACCCGTAGAATGACAAATATGAAAAACAGAATTTAGTTTTGCCTCGTCAGGTTAAATATGTATAATTAAGTGTACTTGTGTAAATACACTCTTTTCGACTGCATCTTTTGTGAGCAACTGTGTACCTAAGTGCATTAATTTACTGGAGTGCTTATGATTAAAATAACTTATACCCACAACACCCTTTATTCCTATTAGTGTTAGTGTTTTCTTGGAGTTTATAGAATACGTTATGAAATAATAAATTAATATGAACTTGTAAAAAAGGAAAGAATATATATATTGTATATATAATATAATATAATTTAAAAAGAACAGGTTAAACAATCACCTCAGGGTCCCACAAGGAGCGAATACTATCAATGGAAATGACAGGGCATGTCAAAATCACAATGACAGGCCGGTGAAGCCCTCGTATGTCTTGAGGATAGGGACCGAACCAAGGATGATAATTATTTCAATTTGTTTATGTGTATATAAATTAATTTTAAGAACAGACTAATACTAAATATAAGCTGGATGCAGTAATGCTTTCCTTTTTTGAAAGACAGAAAAGAAGTTTAAAATTAACCAAGAGGTCGTCCACATATTACGTAACGATTCCGCCCTACTAGCTTATATTATTTTACTATTAAAACAATTATTGCATTTTAAACAAATAAAGCATCGGCTCAAATAAAGTTGAATGAACACAGAGATTTTGTCTCACTGATATACAGGTTCACACTGTTATTTTTTTCTAATCCGAAAATTCGTCCGCGGCAGCTCTAAAATCAATCAAGTTTAATTTTGACTTAACCAGCAGACTTAAACTCCGGGACCGCGTAGAAAGCCGAATGGACCTCTTTTTCTAACGTATCAAAATATAAGGAGAGGCCTATTGCATATTCGACTTCGAAGCGTCTCCGGAGTCACAATGCTGAAGTCGATCGATCTCTCTTTCTATTGTATAAGGGAGGCAGAGGTGGCTTCATAGTTTCGAAATGATAAGTATGACTTTTGGAAGATATCGAGTCCTCTCTGTCTAACCTCATACGATAGAAAGTGTTAGAGCAGTCCTATCCGACTTTCCAACTTTAGCTGAAAAAGCTGCAGTGGGACTCCGATGCTGTTTCGAAGTTGAAAATTATGGTAACCAATATGTCTTCCGCTGTACGAGACGCGGCTTGAACGTATTTCGTACCCCCAAGTGGCGGGACCATAGCTTCTTGGATCATGCCTGAAGTCGATAGCGCCACCAGGCTCGGTCAACTCTGTACACGAGTGGGGGCCCTTTCACACGATTACAGATCCGCAAGTTGCGGACTTGCGCAAATCATGAGTTGTGAAAATAGAGATTTTTCCGTCAGCAGAAAAATCTCTGAATGGCGGTAATTTGAATGCTCCATTTTTTTTTAATAGAAACTTTTATGTTTTTCAAATTATGGGCAAGTGTATTGAGCTAAAAATAATTATGGAGGAATAACGGCTATGAATTAAATATATTTTTAAGTGTTTCGATAAAAAGAAACAAGCCCATGCCAAATCATATGATTTCTCTCCAAGTTCTGTGTACATACGTTTCGGATGTTACCTGATTTGTATCGCTCTTTCAACAAAATAATATTTTTTTTACACAGAAGGTAAGTGTAATCAGTATTTGTTAACACAAAAATATTATGTTTTTGCAAACAACAGCCTTTATAAGACTTACGGCACGTCTTTACGAAAGCGTAGCTGGCATAACCCCAAACATAAAATGATAATTTATTATCTTAACAACTGTCAAAAACACTTACCTCATGTGCACGAAAATATTAGTTTGTTTGAGAAGCGAGACAAAACAGGAAACACCCGAAACTCATGCATACATAACTTTGACAGAAATCAGCTGATTCGGCATGTGCTTGTTTCTTTTCGTGAAAACACTGAAAAATGTATTTAATTCGTCGTCTTCATTCATCCATAATTATTTTTAGCTCAATAAACTTGCCCATAATTTGAAAAACATTAAATTTTCTGTTTTAAAAAAATCGAGCATTCAAATTACCGCCATTCGGAGATTTTTCCGCTGATGGAAAAATCTCTATTTTCACTATACTCATGACTTGCGCAAGTCCGCAACTTGCGGATCTGTAATCGTGTGAAAGGTAGAGTTTTGAGTCGGGTAAATTACCCTGGTAACGTACGGTAATATTGGTAAGTTACCAGGTAACTTACCCGACGTTCGTTCTCGGCAAGAATTTATGAGAATTTATGAGAATTTATTTTTTTCTCCTTCCAAACTTCCGTGAAGCGCATTTCTGGCAACGACAAGTCGACAACTTTGCGTTCATTATCAATTTGCTTTCCCAATCATTTCCGATTGTGAATCCATGTGAATCATTGTAGTGAAAATGTGAAAAATGTCTAAACAAAAAGGTGATGTCTGAAAATTTTTTGTGGCTGCAAGTGAAGGAGGAAAGGATGGTTTTAAGTGCAATTACTGCAACATGTTTTACATAAAAAATGCGACCCGGCAGGAAAAGCACCTGCGTATGTGCACAATGACGCCTACAACAGTAAAGAATAAGTTTTCGGAAAAGCAAACCCCAAAAACTCAGCCTATTGAACGTTCGCAATCCTGAAAATTTTCTAAATTTATTCTTTTAATGCTCACAAAATTTTCCATATTTTAAATGTATCTAAATGGGCGCTGTTTATAATTTATTCTATAAGTGCCAAAATCTAATTACTGAATTTTTTAGATGTTAAAGGTTGTCGACCACTGTGAATGAATATTCAACATGTTATAGTTAATTTTCGATCATTTGGTATATTTTTTGGATTAGCAAATATTTAAAAAATATATCAAATGATCTAAAATTAACTATAACATCGTAAAAATTATCTATTTACTTTTAAAAATAACAAAAAAGCATTCTAATTGAATATTCTCATAAATTCTCGATAAATTCTCGAAGCGTCCGTAACATACCGGTATTTTACCGGTAATATTACCCGATTTTAAATTACCGAGAATTTAAAAACTCTAGTGAAAGGGCCCTGGATCACAGTACCCGGCACCTTGCTCCCATCCCCCCACTATAATGCAGTTTTCCCTGGTCATTACCGAAAAAGCCGTGGTATGGCGCGGCTGTTGCCTGGCGGTAAATTTTAACCCATACTATTGTGAAGTAATGACGGTACGGTTAAATCTTCCGATTATTAATAACAATAAGAATGGAATGCGAGCACTGCATAGTTATCATTTCTACAAAACGAAACCTTTATAGGCACTTACAAGAGGTACATAAAGTACCAGAAGAGGAAAAAAAATTTTAATGTTCAAATTGTGACACGGAATTCACGGAGAAAAAAAATGTGAAGGAACACTTACAACTATTCCATGCAGTGACATAAGTTTTTGAAGCAAAAATATTAAAATGTTCGATTTGCAATGTAGAGTTCACGCGAAATTCAAATTTGAATAAACATTTACAACGATTTCATGCGGAGAAGCTGTCCAATGAATGTTTCATGTAAGTACAAATTCAATCTGTAATCATATTGATACGTTTGAATTACGTTTTTTTTCAAATGTCCTATAATTTTTTAAACAAATGATATAAGGCAATTCCTATTACCGTAATTTATGTGCAAAAAAGTATAGTTTTTGTAATCTTATTCTGTCAAAACTATCTTCTTGGATTGAACATTCAACTCCTTTTTTGACAGTTGAACTACTTTATTAAAAATTAATTTTTTATAGAAGATTCATAATTTTAGTTGGAAATTCAACTCTTTGGTTGAAAATTTACTTTTTTTGAGAATGCGTCTTTTTCGGTTTAAAATTCAACTGTTTTTAAAAATATTGGACTTCTTGGCTTAAAAACTTAACTAATTCTTTAAAAATTCATCTATTTGTGTAAAAAATTAATCTTGTTTCTTAAGTTCATCTATTGGGTAGAGGATTCAGCTATTTTGTTGAAGATTCGTCTTCTTTCGTTGAATTCGCCTAGTTAACTAGTTACCTGTATTCAAATTGTATTGGCCTTTAGACCTTTAGTGATAATAATTTATCTTCCAATATTTTTGAGGTACTATTTAAACAATTTATATGAGAAAATGCTTTTTATTAGCATTTAATAGGCTACAAAATACACAGGCACACAAAAATATAAGAAGTGTGCGCAGATATGTATACATATAGCATAGTCCAAATCTGCATTGATTGGAATTTTCTGCTTACAGTTTTTTTTATTCAAATTTGAATTTTTAGTTTAGCTCAAATTATCTCAAGTAGGCCATCATATTTTTTCAATGCGGCCAAAATGTGAAATCGCGAAATTAGGTAGAATAACAGCGTTCTCAGAAATTAAAATATTAAAATTATTCTTATCGTATAAAATCTTTGATAGAAATAAAAAATTAGATTTTTATTACAATTTTAATAATTTGTTCAAAGTAAAAAAATAATTTATTTGTCGTAGAATCATTGTAAAACTAGTAAGAGAAATTCCAATAGATAATTTTTTAATTGAACAATTTACTCTCCAATTGTTGAATCGAATGGCACTTTTTGATTTTACGTATTTCGCATCTTCAAAAATCATTAATTGCCTCCTTTAAAGATATAATAGAAATATGCATATACATTTTTTAATAAAGTTTCTGGTGTCTACCGAGAATTGAAAATTATTATGATCTTTTTGTTAAATAGTTAGAAATATCCAGTCAACATGAATTTTTCAAACATAATATTAATAGCAGACTATATTACATGAAAGTGGACGTACCACATCGTAATTAACTAACAATTTGACTGAGGTATTATCTTTTGATCCCTAACTAGCAGAAAACTCACTCAACATACATAAAAATCTACGTAGATGGTGAAACATATTTTCAAATTAATTTACAATTTCTAAGTCGAATTTTTGTGTGAAAAATTTTCAGTTAATTGTTGCTATAAATGGAGAGGTTCTTTTAAGAACGATTTTAAAGTCTTTTTTCATATTTTAAACTTACACTTTTGAGGCAGCACTTATAATCATCAGATCTAGTTTTCCTAAGGCATACAAATTATTATTTAACCAAAATTTTTAATAAAAATTTATTGTTAAACGGCGAATAAGTTGAAATAAAAGTACCTACATACTTTAAAGCGCGAAAATTTTAATTTGGTTTATTACATTTTTTTAAATGAAAATTTAACTATTATATTTTTGTTTAAAATTAATTTTTTTGTTCATGATTCATAAATTTATTTAAAAATTTATTTATTTGGTTTAACATCATACAAAACTTAAGATTTAACCATTCAATTTTAAATTGAAAAATGATCATTTTTAGGTTGAAAAATGATCATTTTTAGTTGAAAATTCATCACTTTGGCAGAAAATTTTTTTTTTTCTGGAAAATTAATTTTTTAAACTGAAATTTCAACTATTTTGTTGAGAGTTTGTCTTTTTTACTTAATATTTCATCTATTTTCTTCAAACGATGTATTGTTTGTAGGAAATTATTCTTTATGTTGCAAAATTAATCTTATTGTTTGAAACTTTATCTTCTTTGTGGAAAATTCAACTACTCCAGTTAAGTATTCATCATTTCAGTTAAAATTTCATATAATAATCTTAATCTTATTAATTACCAGTTAACGAATCGGCGCTATTTGAATTAGTAGAAAACTACTACAAATTATTAGTTCTCTATTAATTCAAATTATTATTAATTAATTTACTATTGTCACAATAATATTTTAAACGTAGTGTCTTTGAATAAACCGCCAGACGTCAGCTGCGCCACACCACGGTCTTCGCCGTAAAGACCAAGGAAAACTGCACTTTGGTGGGGGGATGGGAGCAAGGTACCGGGTTACAGTACTGTGATCTACTCGTCTCTGTACAGGGAAATGGCGAATTTTTAGAACATAGGCGCGGAGACTGAGAGGCATTGACGGGTGCGATATTAGTTCTTTGGCCCATCGCAGATGGCGCAGAATTTCAACACCAAGGGGTGGGGAGATGTAAAAAGCGCGTGTGCGGCAAATTGTTAGTTGTGGTTGTAGCTGTCAAAGTACACGTGAATCGAAAAATATACTCGGAATTGGTTAAATTTGTCTAATTTAACTCACTTTCTTCCAATTCATCAACTCAATATCTCGGGAGTAAGTTTTTCGTTTTTGTTTAAACACAAAATTGCACTTTTTATTGTTACCCGTAACCAGGGATGTGCAGTTACGCGTAACTGGAGGATTTTGAGGTAAAATACCTAAGTGAAGTATTTTACGTAGAAAACAGGTAAAATACTTAGTAAATTACGTGCCAAGATGGCGGACCTGTAGAACTGTGCATAACCTCACTTTTTTGAATTTCTGGTATCGGCATTCCTAAAAGGGCGTAAGAGTTTTTTTTCAATGCCTATATTGTTAATTGAAAAATAATAATGTCAACCAGGAATGTGCAGTTACGCGTAACTGGAAGTTTTTTACGTATAATACCTAAAGGAGGTATTTTGCGTAAATACCTGGAATATGTAAAATACATGTAGAAAACCTCTGATTGGCTCTCCGATTCGAGGTTTCAATTTCCCGCCTCAGAGGTGGCGCCCTCATATATAGAACAAGACGTAATTTACACATGTAGAAATAGAGATGGGGAGTGACGTCAAATGACGCTGACCGCTTCAGTCATCTGACCGATTTCCCGTCATCTGACTGTCTGACCGGACATTTTGGAAAAAGTGGAAATCATCTTATAAACAGTTATTGGAATGTTCTTCAATGAATGGTGTAAGATGAAAACTAATACGGAACAATTTTTTATGAAATTACAGGCTGTTAATCTCTTCAGACGGACAATTTCTTCGATTTGCGTGATTGTAGAAAAACATAACCTACAAAAATCATTCGCAATTAAGTCACAAAAGTTTATGGCAAATATGATTTGTTTCTTTCAGGAATAAATCTAATCAAATGACTGAACGCTAATTTGAATTTTACGTTATGGCATTTTTATATTGTTGTATTATATTGTAGATTACATTTATATCTATTATAGGGATCAATTTATAGTGAGAGGAAAGAAAACTGGAAACGCCAAAAATTACAGGTTGAAATAAAAGGATGGAAAGGATAATTCAATAAACCTATCTGTTTGGTGGTGCTGTCAAAACCATATTATGGTTTTTATTGTAGTATAAGGTTTTTATTCTGCAAGTTTTTTTTTAGTTTCAAAGTTCTCACGAAGCTACACAAATGCGTATAGCTTATTCTTAACAAAATAGAGATACCTGGCCTCTCAGTGTATAATAATATTTATCATTATTACACTTAATTCTGTCGTTGAAAAATCAACTGTTTTGTAGAAACTTCAACCATTTTTTTTCTTTCTTTCCTGAAAAACCTTTGCTGCTTGAAAATTCAACAATTTTATTGAAAATTCACCTCTTTAGGTAGAAAATTAACTTTGTTAACTGAAAATTTAACTATACATCTTTGTCTCAAAATTGATCGTTTTTAATTGAAAATCAACTATTGAATTTCTTATTGAGAATTCATCTTTTTTTGTTGAAAATTCAAATACGTGGTTGAAACTCGAACTACTTTGTTAAAAATTAATTTTTTGTTTGGAGATTCACCACTTTAATTGAAAATTCAGCTCTTCGATTCAAAATTAATTTTTTAAATAAAAATTTGTCTTTTCGGTATGAAATTAATCTTATTGGTTGAAAATTCATATTTTTTGTTAAAAATTTTCAAGTTTTATGGATAAGTCATCCTTTTTGGTTGAATATTGTTCTTTTTGTGGGAATAATATCAACTATTAGATGTTTTGTCAACTGAATTTAACTTGATTAGAAATTTGAAAATGTATCGGCCCGAGAATTTTGAGCTTATATGTTTAAAATAGCTTTTTGCAGTCCCGAACTTTGAAGTTTTCTTTAAATTTTTAACACTTCAGTCTAATGATTTTGAATTTGAAAGCGTTTTAATTTGGATTTTCCAAAAACATAAAAATGCGTTATTTCGAGGCTCTCCACAAACAATTTTACTGCTACAAATTAAAAACTAAAAATGTAAAAGCTTCAGCTATTCAAATTTAAGCTAATAATTAATTCCTGAATTTTAAACGATGCTTCAATTAGAAATTCTCTCATTTCTGAAGTTTCATTGAAATAATTCTTTACACGTTTTTAATTTAACAATGCTTTGATTCTTAAGATTTTCATTCAGATATTGTTTGATTTTGAACAAGTTATCTAAATTGTAAAGAAAAGAGAATCCTAAACTGCAATTTGAAGTGTTCTGAAATTACAGTCGAGCAAGTATTTTTGAATTTTTTAAATAAAATAAAAATAATTTTGAATTTTGTTATCATGAAATTAATCTAATGTTAACCTTTTTCTACCTTGCAATTATTCAAGTATACAGGATTTTAATTTAAAAGTGTACAATTATGAACAATTTAAATTTGAAACGACAATAAGAGGTTGAACTATTTATTTTTAAGCATAAGTTGTACAATTTTGACCGATTTAAATTAACCCCAAATAGTTTTGAATTTTGTTAAGATAAGATTATTCCAAACTAAATTTTATACCATTTATTGGATGATAAAACTCACACAAAATCATCGTTTTGGCTTCTTTTTTTAAAAAAGTGTACTTTTTAGTTTTCAAGATTTGAAAACTGTTCATGTTTAATAGGTTATGTTCATTAACAGCAACGAGATACAATCACTTTTTACGTATTTATTCCTTTTTCTTCACTTTTTTTTAGAAAACAAATTTCGTTTTACTAATAGAAGGGTTTTTTGTCGTTTGTATCTATGATATTAATTCAATTTTTCGCGTAATAACATGATTTCCACTTTTTCCACTTGTCCGGTCAGGTGACAGTCAGATTACCGGAAATCGGTCATCTGACGGTCACTCCCCATCTCTATGTAGAAAACTGATGACGTAAAATACCAGGTAAATTACCGTAGAAAAAACCAAGTAAATTACCACGATTATTTTACTTACCCATCACTGTCCTTAACCGAGCCTGTTCCAATTTCAGATTCCTGTCCAGCCCTATCCGACCGCCCAGTAAACACGGGATAACTTTAAGATATCGTTATTTTTATCGTTCGCAGGAGCTCTTACAGAAATTACCAAAATATATCTTCACGACATCGTCAAGAAGTTTTTCAATGATATCTGAAATTTGTTTCTTAAAGACGTCTTTTAATGTCTTTAAGAAAATTTGTAGAAAAACGCGGGATGTATTTTCAGAGATAACTTAAAGACATCTTTGAAGATATCGTTAACGATACATTTTTTAAAGAAAAAAGCACGTGGTGTGCGATATGGAGAATTGATAAATAATTATAATTATATCGTCATGTATTCCTCGTTATGTATTCCCAACCTGTACATTCAGTGTTTAAAAAGTATGTGAAAAGAAAAGTGAATCAGGAAGTAAACGTACCTATATACATTTTCTAAATATTAAACGTGATTTATCCAGCAAGTCGTGTTCCTAACCTCTAATACCTCTTTCTAGCTCTCTCATGTTCTCCTAAAATGAAATGGAGAGAATGGGAAACAGCTCAATTCTTTCTTCATCGCCTAGAGAAGTTAAAATTGTTAAGTGTAAACAATCAAATAATAAAGATAGACCTGCAGTACCTCAAAATGTCAAGCCTGGAATGTAACTAAAAATTCTCGGCAGTCACGTACTTAGTCCTGCAACTTCAGGTTTATCTCGACTATTTATCAGTTATATATAAATGACTTTAAATTAAAAAACAGGCACTTCTGTGTATACAAAACACAGAAATTGCAAGTTTTTAAATTTAAAGTCATTTATATATAACTGATAAATAGTCGAGATAAACCTAAAGTTGCAGGACTAAGTACGTAACCCCCCAGCTGCATGTAAAATAACGATATCTTCAAGTAATCTTATGAATTCTCGTTATTTTGTCTTATTTCTATCTTAAAGACATCGTTACGATATCCCGAAGAGCTCTTTACGATGGTAATAGCTAAACCTTAAAGACTCTTTAAAGCTTCGTTATGGGATATCTTCGAAGATGTCGTTCATCTTTAAGAAGATGTCGTAAAGAGCTCTTTAAGATGTCTTCGTGTTTACTGGGTCGTGTTTACTGGGCGCGTGCAAAAGCGCTGACTAAGGTTTGATGCCAGCCGTGAACTAATCGGCTGGCGGCGCTGCTGCGCTTCTTGCTGGCAGATACATTAGGCTATATGACAAATTCAAATAAAAAATGAAGTATCGATGAAATAAATAAGTTTAAGTGATTTATAGTATGCGCATCAAAGAAATTAATAATTGTAAAGAAGACTTTTTTGCATTAATATGGCCGGATATAGAGGTAATAGATGCGTAGTTCCGAAATGCAATTCGGGCTACGAATCCTCTTTGGAGAAAGTTCACCTTTTTTTTGCTCCCAAAAAGAGAGATTAGAAAATTATATCTAAGATATGTGTCACATTATCTGGAGCATGGTTCAATGGTATATAATATAATATTTTTCGAAAACAAATTTTCAAACCGCCTAAAATATATGTATATATTTTTTTTAATGAACGCTAATCCAAAAGAGTATGAATATATACAACTGTGAGCTCGAGTTCATTATATCATTATTATTAATTATATTATTATCACATCAATACTAATAAGCTGAGAATTTATTGTATAAATGGTAAAAGTATATATATAACGTGTGTTACGTACCAGCGTTGGTTTTAATTTTTAGGTAACATGGCACCCTATGGTGCTGGTATGCTGGAGGAACAACAGACCAAATTAAAAGTATATTTAATTTGTTTATTATTTTATTTTTTGTGGGTAAGCGAACTTTCTCATAAGAGTTCCGAGCTTGCTAATTTTATCTGTAGATGGGAATAGGTGCAGAAAGTATTTAACGACGATTCACTGTCTTAACTAAAAACGAGTAATTTCAAAGAAAGGGCATTTATTTAAAGCCTACAAAAATCTTAATTTCTACCGCGCACCTTTTAAAAGGAATGCCGGGCATGAATGCAGACCACATGTTTTACAATTTGAACAATTGCATGTTAAAAATCAGTTATAACCCCTTGGCTTCTACGAGAGGGAGAGAGAGAGAGAGAGAGAGAGACTATAAGACTGACCTTGCTCGATGATCGTGTTCGCTGGTCTGGGCACTTGTTTCCACGATCCACAGATTATCCCACGCACTTCTCCTACCCGCGAGTTGTCATCCGAATTTACATGCACTGTCACTTTATTTCCGATGTTTTTAGTCCTGGATACTTTTATAAGTACCCCTCTGGGTCGTACGCACAAAGCACTATACTACTGTTGATGTTATGGTTTAACGTCGGCAACAACCCCGGGGCATTGTTCACCCTTTTAGCAACTTGACGTTATTCGGATGACAACCGCGACTCTGGCAAGCGCGAGTAAAAATATCAACGGAGCGTGGGCACTAGGTCCCCAAACCTACAGGACTTCTAGCACGGGCTAGAAGCTAACGATAAATGCTCTCGAACCAGGGCCCGAATCATCGTTGTACCCTCGCATGGGGATAGGATGGAAGGGTGTTTTTGCTGACTCTTGGGAGAAAGGAAAAATGACAGACCGAAGTTCCTATCTTTAAGGTAGTTTCCGAGTCCCACACTCGTACAAATATTGGAGTCCCGTGGGGCGCCTGTTGTTGTATGCTGAATTGAAATAATTGCATGGTCCCGCATACTCAATATTTTATTGCGCTCCTGGCTTAGAATTCGTAGTGTGTGTGTATACGTACAGTCACCAATCCTTTGTCGGCGGCAGATTCGTAGATCGTGAAACGTCGAAATTTAAAACTAACCATCGCTGACCAACTGTGTGTAAACGTGTGTATGATTGTATCAAGATCCTGCAGCAAGCAAGCAGGAGAGAGGGAACAGTGTTGCCGGTTCGCGAATCTTTGACGTTCATGCGTTTGAAAGTAATTAAAATTTCAATGTTTTTCATTCGATTATTTGGAAAAGTACGTGGTGAAAGGATTTTATTTTTTTTTTCTGACTTATTTGTATTTTCAAGCAGCACAAGTAGACATATTCTTTTGATTTCTCTACCAGAGCCTTTTATTACTACAAATTAAAGTATGGAGAGTGCTTGTGCATTACCCATGCATTCTGTGTTAAAGCAGGCATCTTTACCATTAATTATCTTGACATCAGTGTGGTAGAAAAATTTGAAATTAATTTAGCATATAAAAAAACATTCCACTTGAAATAGAAGCTCAACTTTAAACAATTCTACCAGAGATCGATTTTTTCGGAAACCACCTTAAAATGCTGACTTTTGTGGCAAAGGTAGGACAGGTCGGAGTCCATGAGCCCAAAATGCTGACTTTTGTGAATGCAGACTAAGCAACCCTTGATGCACGTGCATCCGTTCCATGTTGTTATGTCTCTCAATTTTTCTTGAAAAGTTTGCATTATTAAATGAGCATCTCAATGTCTACCAATCCTCTAAAGTTGAATTAATTAAAATCTAAATAAAAAGTTAAATAAGTTAAATAAACTAATTATATATATATATATATATATATATATATATATATATATATATATATGTGTGTATGTATATGTATAGTTAATTAAAAGTGAAATCAAATCAAAGTGTACAGTAGTGACGATAATCCAATCCATTCACCCCCGACTATTCAACAGTATTGATTCTTCAACTTGTGGTAGAGGTATTGATTAATATCGATTGCTGAGATATTGATCAATAATCAATACCTTTTTTTAAATTTAATAAAAAGATACCTTAAGTAATGTTCAGAATTTTATCTAAATGAATTGCAAATATTTATTAACAATTTGCATTGTTAATCAACAATTTACAGGCACATTTGGGACTCGCACGTATCCGGATGGTATGAAAGCTAGGAGGTTGCAGTAGTCGTTAGGCGGGGAGGGAGGACGACACGCGCCACTGCTCATCTGCACTACCACTTGGTATAGCCCGCTTTCTTTGTATTGGCGACTCTACTGTGCCTACTTAGAATCTCTCTCTGTCGCACTATCCTCTCAGTCTTTGTATGCCAGTGTGTAAACGTAGGAGATACAACCACGCAGGCCACGGTCTTGCACTTCTACTTGTGTAGGCTGTGGGAACAAGCATTTCGAAAATTAGTCGAAATTGTCTATCCCCACAGGACCCACCGTAACAAACCCGCCCTGGAATTCCAACAATCGGCCTCGGTTGTTACCAGTGTCCTACGTCGTTGCTTCTCCCACGCTACACACACTAATAAACTATGCATGCACCGCTGATGGGTATAAGGTTGAATCATATCACATAAACCAACGTATGTTTGTAGTTACGCTCTTAGAGGAGCATTCGCTCGCGCAATTTTAGCAATAGAATTCCTTATTACTAATGAAGATTAAATATCACTCTCTAGACACACTCAACTCATTGTCTATGATTCAGATAAAATAATCATAACCCATACCACTGCTTCTACGTTAAGGCACTTTGTATGAGACTTCATTCTCCTTTTATATATCATTACACTACACTGGCGTAGCACGGGAAGAAGTCGGTGTTGAAATCCATGTAGATACAGTACATTGGCATTTACGAGAATTCGGGGCGATGAGGGAATGAATCAGCAGTCTATGCGGGTTGCAGTGTCTGCTTCGGCATACTTATCCTCGATGCAGCTGCCGGTGAATTGTTGAAAGAGGTTTCACTTATATCTTTGTGAAATTGATATTTAGAAGTTTTATCTTCGCTGATAGAAAGGTCATCGTGAACGGTGTTTGTTGAAACATGGGATGGGTCCATGTTGGCATGAACCTTGAGTTCTTCTAAAACAGACAGAGAAGATGATGGATGAGGCTGTTCTTGAAGCCGAGATTCACTGGATACTGTTGGAAGAAAGGATTCCTTCCTTTTTAAGGTCATTCGGGCACAACAGTACGGACGAAGTGGCGACGTATTGATAAGAACGGCTCGAAAGAAGTACAGTATTGTTAGAATTGACAGTACTACCAGGCCGGCATAGGAGCCATGTATTAGCAAGGTGTGTTTGGACTGTGCTTGCCGTTGCAGACTAAAATCATATAGCTGTTGTTCCAATTGTTCCAAATTTTTGTCTCCTTCCTTGTATGAAGGCAGGTTTACATCCTCCTGAAAAGTTGCTGTGGTTAAACCTGTCAACTGGGGGAATTTTTGAAGTTGCTGTAGCTTTGAAGATACGTTGGAGAGATCCAGATGAACCCGTGGTTCATATATGGTTATAATTTGTTCATGAACAGGTTCCAATCCTGGTAGCGTCACCGTAGCCGTCTTTAAATTACACCCTAGTGCAATTTGGATTATTCCCAGGCCTTGGAGATTAAAATGAAGAGCCGGTTCCGTAGAGCAATGCAATTCGGCGTCTATGGAATCAGGTATTGAGTATATCAAACCACTTAAAGATGGCATAACTTTCCAGTAGGGCTGAAGTTCGAATGACACTTGAATGTCGCACAGCCGGAAGGTTTTTAAAGATGGATTTAGCAGAAGTTGAGCCTCACAGGTTTAATGAGCGGCCGTTTTATAAATAGGGAACATGCCTGAACATAAAAGGTAGCTGTTTATCCTTCTACATAGGGCATGCTCAACCTGTGTGATTAGCATGTAAGTTCGCTCAGTCTCCTCCATGATTAGGTATGCGAATTTTGATCTTATATACGCCCCTTCCGTCCTGTGTGCTATAATCGGTTGTTGTGCTGGAAGTGGATGCATTTCATAACTGGTGTAGTCGATCTTATCTATTAGTGGGATGTCCATGATAACGTAGAGTGTACCATTTTTGCAGTCGATGGTTACTGCGGCGATTTTTGCTAATTCCTCGATACTCACATGGGGCCCAGGAACTGGGAAGGCCACTTTGGGTGCGTGATCTTGGACGTCGCGATATATTGGTTCTAGTTGCTCGGATGTTAGAAGCGCTGGATGCAGTTTTCCTTTTCTTGCTTGCTGAACAACGTCTATTATCCGGTTGCCTGATTGGACATATTCTTCCAATCCATTTCCCATAGATTGCAGTAACTTGGACAGGGCATAGGAATAGGTTAGATTGGTAATTGCTGCTGATATTCCATTCACGTGTGTTAGAAGAAGGCTGAGCTCGTTCTGCAACTGCTGCTGTTGATGTTCATGGCCTTCGGTGATCCGGTGCTAATTCTCCAGTTGGGATCGGATGACATGTGTTTGTTGACCCACCATATGAGACAAATTCGCTTGGGCAAGATTAAGGTCTTCAATCTTCGAATCTATGGCTTGCCCGTCCTCATAGGTCAATAAACCTACTACCGGTCCTACGATTCCTCCTATAAATCCCAACAGGGGGGTGTTTCTTCGTGCTCGCATGCTCTTCGGCACACGCGAGAGGCGATTCTTATTGTAGTGGAATGACAGTTCGCTGATCTCTCTGTCTATGTCCCTTTTGATTCGTTTTGCGATTTCCAGCTTGTTCTGCATATTATACTCCCCTATAATCTGGTTGCAGTATCCTTTCAATTTAGGTGGGCAATAGATGGCTAATGACTGGTACCGGTCTTGGATTTCTGTCAAGGAATTCTGAAATTTGTTGACACGCAGGAAAGTGTTAATCCTCCAATGACTGATGATTCGCCTCATAGGCCCTTGATTCTCATAAAATATGCCAGTACTGGCCTGGAACTGAAGATGCTGGTATCTTGGGCCTGCTGAAGTGTTGATTGTTGGAGAAATATACATAATCACTAACATTAGTGATAGCTTACAGCGGTACATAGCTTCCGCGATTAATTCTCCCTAAAATTATACATAAAGATATATAGAAGTGATATTTTAAACGCCGAGCATTATTCCTAACAATAAGTTGTCAAGAGCTTATCGGCGTGCTTTGTGAACCTGGTACCATCGTCGGCTTCAAGGATTACATTATGATTTTCCGTGAAGCCCACGATGGTATAGGTTCCAGTAGCTCTTTGGTCAAATTTATTCTGTCGCACGTTTTTGAATATGATTACCCTATCACCAATCACTGCGTTTAGTGGACGTACCTTTTCATCGTATCGTAGTTTCGAGCGTTCTTTCGCTTGAATCATGTTTTTAGCCGCGTTCTTCTGGATTTCATCAAGTCGAATAACCAAGTCGCAGAGATAGGACCCGTACGGTTCCGCTTTATCGGCTGGTGGAAACGAGCTGGGTATTCGCACAACCCGTCCGTAGAGCAATTCGAAAGGAGTGAAATTTGTGGCTTCGTGAACGGACGTATTATAAGCAAACATGGCGAACGGTAACGATGTGACTGCGCTCCAATGACCCGTTGGTTTGGGGCCGATATCCGGACGTTGTTAATTGTTTGACTCCGAACATCTTCCCCAATTTCTTCATTAGTTTGCTTATAAAACTTCCTCCCCGATCCGTAAGAATACATCGCGGAGCTCCGTATTGCGCGAATAGGTTCTGAGCTACGGCGTGCGTGATGTTCGATGCATGTAAATTTGGTATGGGTACGGCGATACACAATTTTGAAAAATTATCCTGCATTGTTAGGATATGCCTGTTACCGTTGGGCAACTTTGGCATTCGCGAATGTATTTGATTACATCATTACGTAGACCCGGCCAAGTGTACCGTTCTCGAATACGTCGATACGTTTTCGTTACACCTTTATGTCCGGTTAATAAACTATCGTGATGTTCTGCGATTATTTTTAAGCGCGATTCCTCCGGAGGCACTTCTAACTTTCCGTGACATAAGGTGATAGTGGGTGGACCACCCCGGAATATGTCCGACAGCAACTCTGCCATTTTGTTTTGTGATACATTACCCAATAGATCACTGGAGTTCGCCATACGACATGTTCCACAGCGGTCACGTTCTAAGGCCATCCTTAGATTCTGTAGGCCAGTCTTTACTTCTCTCCAATCAACATCATCAAAATGATTTCGCTGGATTACCATGGAGTACACTTTATATTTTCCCGAAGGGGTAACTAATATCTGACCCTTTTTTGGTCTTTTCTCCCATAAGTCCTGTGGATTAAGATGATCAGTGGCAATAAGTAGTTTAAAATATGGGGTTGGTAGGCTCGCAGTCCTCCGAAATGAAGTGTGCATAGTTATCACGGCGATAACTCAAAGGCTCACTCCATTCATGGTGCACCGAACAGGCCGTTTGCATTCTGGGTCCCTTCATCAGCATGATATCTTGGTTCATCGACCTAGTTTCTTCTTCTTCTTCTTGTGGAGGAGTTGGAGGATCGATGTAAGGTACATCTAGGTCTAGAGTAGTCCTGAGAACATTTGCTTCTAAGTTGGCTATAGACGCTTCATCATGAGCGTTTTCCTCTCTCACGGGCAGTGTCATTAACTTTTTCTTTAGAGGCTTTGTCTTGTAAGTTGTGGATATTTCCGGAGTAGACCTTGCAAATGGCGTAGGTATTGTCTGAGGAGTTTGAAACAACGATCTTCGAGATGGTTGCTGTCCGATGATCGGAGATTCTATAATTTCAGGTACATTACTAAAGCGCACTATACCTTTTGGTTGATTGCTTTCTGTCAGGGACTCATATGGCTCCTGAAGTACAGGGGGGGTGTCTCTTTTCTCCGAGGTAGTTCTTTTATTAAGATGCTCCTGAAATGATTTCAGGAATTTGGTTACTCTCTTGGGAAGTGAGTCATCTGTTCCTGTGCAGGGGTCCATGTTTTGTAATCGTAAAAACAAATCTTGATCCTCTTCGCCTTCCGAGACCGCCGTAATTTCCACAAATGCCTCAATCCCTAGCATACCCTTAAGGACGGTGTCCATGAGCCTCTGGAATGTTGCCGGGGCGTTCTTAATGCCCATGGGCATTCTCATATATTCAAAATGACCCCTTGGCGTTGAGAACGCTGTTTTGGCCCTATCATCGGGATGAGTCTCAATTTGATGGTATCCGCTGGCAAGATCAAACACTGAAAAGTATTGAGCCTTGCCCAATTGGTCAAGGATATCTGTTATGTTAGGTAACGGGTACGCATCCCCTATTATCTTCGCATTTAGTGCCCTATAATCAATCACGAAATCACGACTCGAAATTTCTTCTCCCCAGAAGCATCTACCTTCTTTGGGATAATCATAACTGGTGAACTATAGGGTGACTTGGATGGTGATATTATACCACTTTTCAATTGCTTTTCTATCTGAATTGCCAACTGCCGCTGAGCCTCGGGCGCATGACGATATTGTTTCTTGGAAATGGTGTCATCGTTTGTCGTGGCAATCCTATGCTGTACCTTGTTGGTTACGGATAGAATTTCTCCTTTCAGGTGAAATATATCAGGATAATCTTTAACCCATTCTCGAACAACATCTCGTTCTGACCTGTTTAGATGCGACACATGGAGACTCTTAAAGACCTGTTCTTCTCTCGGAATTGCTGGTTCTTCAATATTATTGTTTTCTTCGCAGCATGATTCAGAATTTTCGGACTCCTCCCCTGGAAATTCACAGTATTCGAAGGGAATAAGTTCCTGTGATGGGAGTGGGAATTCTACGTCTTCCTCGTTAGTATTGTAAGCGTAGGCTTACAATTTGTTAGTACTCCCTCGCCGATATAGACACCATCGGGAGCATTTATACGAGGCAGATATCCTTCCGATAAGTCCTTATTATGTACATCGATCGATACTGGTTGCTTCATGCGAGCCTTGAGTTTCAAAATCCGTGAAAATGGTTTTATTTCTGATTTCAAGCTTTCACGCGCCTTTCGTGATTCGTAATCTACAAATGGTATTGGCGTGATTGGTTCAGAAATAACAACTAAGGTATTATGTCTAAAGGACAGCTGTGCTTGCTCCTGGCAGAGGTATGGCCGACCAAGAATTCCATCGGCGGAGATAGGAAAATTATTAGGTACTACGTGAAACTCAACACTTGTACCCAATATGGTAGCCATTACCGTTGCATGAGTCTCTGTTAATTCCTCGGTTATTCCTGACACATATATGGGATCATCACCTATGGTTATTTCCGGGTTTAGTGCTAGGAGCTTCAGTAAATTTACATCAGATCCTGGGTCTACCAAAAAGGAAGCCGTTGTTTTTCGGAATTCCGGAGTCTTTATTCGGACGACTGGGGAGTCTTCTTTTTGATACTTTCTTCGGAAGATTCTTTCAGGTCCTCCAAAATTCGGACCGTTTCGGTACGCTCCTTTAGTTAGGAACTCATCATGGCGTCCGTTCGATGAGTCTGCGAGTAGTTTAAATTCATCGGTTTCGGAGAGACGGGTCTTGATCCACCGGGAATGGGTGGCTCGGGCCATTGAGTATTCAAATGTGCTCCTTGTCCATGAGGTACCTGAAGTGAATACTGCAGTGGGAATGGATAACCATAGTTAGGAGGATATCCTGGAGGATAATGATATTGATTTGGATACAGATGGGGGTACATTTGTGTTGGACTAGGATAGGGTGGATAAAGTCCAGGAGGGTACTGAACCCTAGTAGAGGATAATATTGACTTCGGTGTTGATTTCTCAGTATGCCGCACATTATCGAATTCATCCCATTGCTTTGTATAAGGACTAGGTGATCTTGATCTTTCCGAAATCCTGTCCTGCCTTGACACATGGTAAGTCGAGGCTGATGCTGCCCTCGCCTTCTCCGCATACTTTTGGCGTTCCTCCACGTGTAAGGCATGTTCATATGCCTCATGAATGTCCTTTGGCTTTCTCGTGTCGACGAAGGTAGACATTTCCGAAGGAAGTCCTCGTATGTATGCATCTCGGGCACAGTCCGTTACGGGCTTCATCATCATAGCCGTGTCGTCATCCATCTCCAGAGAGTGTTTCACCCCACTAAGAAGACCTAAAGTACGGTCGTAGTTATCGCTCTCGCTCTCTGTTCGTTTCATCCGAAGGTTGACTACAGCTTGGAAGTACCACTGGTATTTCTTAGTTGGGGCAAAACATTTTTTCAAATGAGCTACGAGCTCCGTTAGTCGGTTAAACTGTTTGTCGCGGACACTTTCCCGCGCGATGCCCTTTAACTTACTCAAGACTATCTTGATAAACGCAGGTTCGGTCGAGTCAGAGACATAGACCGACCCATTGGCCACATCCTGAAGAAATTCTTTTAACGGGGGTGATTTTCCGTCAAAAGTAGGTATGTGATATGTGGACTGCTGTAGGGTCATGCCCTCCAGGGTCGTAGCCATCGCTACACTCATATCCATTGTAGTGCGCGGTCGCGTAGTTATGTTGGATAGTAATCCAGTACGCGTAGTAGTATTATCCACCGTAGGGTTTGGTTGTTCACCATCTGAATCTGGCATATTGACGCAGTAATGACGTTTATACTAATACAGTGAATATTCCCAACCTTGGTAATTCGACTTTTCCTACTGAAGTTGGAAAACGAGAGGAGAGAAAAGAAAGAAAAAATATATATATATATATATATATATATATAACAGAAAAACTATTAGCGTTTAGTGTACTTCATTCAAATAGGATTCAGCGCCTCGGAATAATTTCTTTGGTAATTTAGGTAATACCTGCAACTTCGATGTGTGATAGGGCAAACAAGGAATCCTGTGAATGACAATGTGCATCAGTTATGTATATATATATATCTTAAGAAACAACATATGAGTACTTATAAGCGATATTTAGTACACCATGGTGCCGATAAGCTCTTAGTTGATGCAAGCACGTATGCTATATTCCAGTTTCGGTTACGTAATAAAAAAAATCGCTCAAATCAAAATACACCAGTATTCTTAAATTGTACTCTCTCAATCCTCTTATCCCTCTCGGTCACATTCTTTACCGAAAGCGACAGGGACCTCTCGAACTCAATTGCTTTCAGGAAAAAAAAAGAAAAGAAAAGATAGCCCTTTGATTTTACTTTAATCCGGAATTATAAGCTCTGGGTCCAGAATTATCGTCTCGGCGTCCGACATATCCCTTTGAGCAATCTCCCTAAAAATCTCGTCTTCAAGGGCTATTGTGGGATCAGGAATAAGATCTCTTTGCGGCGGGGGATCTACAAACCGGATATTTACCGGGATGTTAATCGTTTCTCCAGATGGTTTAATTACTTGCTTGACATCATGCACAATTAATTTAGTGGTCAGGAAATTTTCTGCTAGTAACTGCTGTTGGTGACGTTCGTGGTGTTCTTTAATTTTCCTCCCCCCTCTAGGTTAAAATTTTTGTTTTCTTTCGATTGACTTAGACATTCTGTATGGTCATACTCACAATCAAGTGGCTAGCCAGTGTTTTTATTTTTATTTCGTTACACGAAGAATTTAAAATAATTAGGTTGGAAACATTCAGGCGCTGGCCCATAGGCTGGCGACCTGAACCTTAGAGGAGGTTTCGACTGGCCCTTAGGCTTGTCTATTCAACTGGCATTTCAAACCTAATGATTTCAAATTTAGCGGATTACTTCCACTTACGGTTTGTTCCTAATTTCATTTAGTAAATTAAATAAGCTCAGGAGCAACCTTCTCAGTAGCAATCATTAACTTACTCTAATTAATATTTCTTTAAATATTAAACTAAAATGTTAAATCGCAAATCGTGCAGGCGCTGGCCCATAGGCTTGCCACCTGTACCTTAGGGGAGGTTTCGACTGGCCCTTAGGCTTGTCTATTCTCCTTGCATTTATGATTAATCTTTTTGGTTTAAAATTTCTCAAACCTAGATAACAGTTCCCGATTATTATTTAATGTACAATAGATGAGAACCCCTCTCTAGTCTTTTGAGTAGAAACAAATTTAGATTAGCATCAGTTTAACAACTGAAACAATTAGCCTGTGAACATTCAGGCGCTGCACAGTGGGGCCAAATGGAAAACCGATGTTCAAAATAATCTGTAGCTCGCAATTCTTCATCGATTTCCAACTTTTTTTTCCAAAAAATTCAGCATTAAATTCTTAAGAAACATGTCGAGGCCGATTTTTTAATTTTTTTTTTTATTTATATAGAACTGCAAACATCGAAAAAAATGTTGATTTACAACATTTTTTTTTTTAATTCTCTGTACAAATTTTTTTTAGTGGCATCAGGCCTCAGGTTTGATGCGCAAGGGTCAGTGAAAGAAAAAAATGTGTTGTTATTTCAAGTTATTTGTTATAAACAAATATTTGCAACAAATAGCCAGTATGATGGATTATGTTTTTGTGAAGTATATTTATGCATCGAAATCGCTTGTTCTGAGCAACGAGGTGACATGTGATCATGAAAATGTGATGTCCGACATCATTTGTTAACTTTAACAACAAATAATATAAACAAATGCATGATTTGAACAGTTTTAGGCAGAAACAAACCGTATTTTCTTTAGATTGTCCTCGAATCTCATTGCCAGTGATACACATTGATGTATTTTTGTCACCTAAAATAATTTGTTCAATTTATCAACAATTATTATAAACAAATGCATGATCTGAACAGTTTTAGGCAGAAACAAATCGAATTTTCTCCCGATTGCCCTCGAATCTCATTGCCTGTGATACACATTGATGTATTTTTGTCATCTGAAATAATTTGTTGATATTATCAACAATTATTATAAACAAATGCATGATCTAAACAGTTTTAGGCAGAAACAAACCGAATTTTCTTTCGATTATCTTCGAATCTCATTGACTGTGATGCACATTGATATATTTTTGTCATCCGATATCATTTTTTCAATTTATCAACAAATAATATAAACAAATGCATGATTTTAATAGTTTTAGGCAGAAACAAACCGAATTTACTTCCGATTGCCTTCGAATCTCATTGCCGATGATATACAGTGATGTATTTTTGTCATCTGAAAAAATTTGTTAAATTGATCAACAATTATTATAAGCAAATGCATGATCTGAACAGTTTTAGACAGAAACAAACCTAATTTTCTTCCGATTGTCTTCGAATCTCATTGCCACTAATACTGATCTATTGCATAAATTACTCATCTCATCTGATGCATACTTGTCACATCTAAGAGGAAGCTGGACACATATAGATAGTGATTTTCATCCTAAAGCTCTTGAGCTCTTGATTCTAGAATAAATCGTTCTTGAAATGAGGACTGGAATTATGAAATGTCCATAATAGGAATTTGTTCAAATGATTCGTTCATAAAAATGTTGAATGATATTTTGAGTCAAAAAAATATCAATGAGCATCGCAGGCAATGAGATTTGAAGGCAATCGGAAGGAAATTCGGTTGGTTTCTGCTTAAAACTATTCAAATCATGCGATTGTTTATATTATTTGTTGATAAATTGAAAAAATGATATCGGATGACAAAAATATATCAACTTGCATCACAGGCAATGAGATTCGAAGATAATCGAAAGAAAATTCGTTTTGTTTCTGCCTAAAACTGTTTAGATCATGCATTTGTTTATAATAATTGTTGATAATATCAACAAATCATTTCAGATGACAAAAATACATCAATGTGTATCACAGGCAATGAGATTCGAGGGCAATCGGGAGAAAATTCGGTTTGCTTCTGCCTAAAACTGTTCAGATCATGCATTTGTTTATAATAATTGTTGATAAATTAAACAAATTATTTGAGGTGACAATAATACATCAATGTATATCACTGGCAATGAGATTCGAGGACAATCGGAAGAAAATACGGTTTGTTTCTGCCTAAAACTGTTCAAATCATGCATTTGTTTATATTATTTGTTGTTAAATTTAACAAATGATATCGGACATCACATTTTCATGATCACATGTCACCTCGTTGCTCAGAACAAGCGATTTCGATGCATAAATATACTTCACAAAAACATAATCCATCATACTGGCTATTTGTTGCAAATATTTGTTTATAACAAATAACTTGAAATAACAACAAATTTTTTTCTTTCACTGACCCTTGCGTTCCAAACCTGAGGCCTGATGCCACTAAAAAAAATTTGTACAGAGAATTAAAAAAAAAAATGTTGTAAATCAACATTTTTTTCGATGTTTGCAGTTCTATATAAATTAAAAAAAAAAAATTAAAAAATCGGCCTCGGCATGTTTCTTAAGAATTTAATGCTGAATTTTTTGAAAAAAAAAGTTGAAAATCGATGAAGAATTGCGAGCTACAGATTATTTTGAACATCGTTTTTCCATTTGGCCCCACTGTGCGCTGGCCCATAGGCTTGCCACCTGAACCTTAGGGGAGGTGTCGACTGGCCCTGAGGCTTGTCTAGACTTCCTGCATCACAAAATAATCATTTCAGTAGTTTGAGGTTATTTTTTTGTTGTTTTTCTAACTGAAGAATTTTCTCTTAAGAGTTGTATTAAATAAAACATCAGAATGATCCTTCAGTTATCCATCAACCTGAACTGACTCCCTTACTAACTTCAAAATTAAATAAATCACTTGAAAACACTCAGGCGCTGGCCCATAGGCTTGCCACCTGAACCTTAGGGGAGGGTTCGACTGGCCCTTAGGCTTGTCTAATCTCCCTGCATTTCAAGTTAGTTTATTTAATTTTGATTGGTTATAATAACCGAACAGTTATCTCGGATCTTATTTCCGAAATAAAAACGGAGAAACTGTATTGGTTATAATTTAACCTAGACTGTGTACTCAACAGTGAGTGGTACCATTTTCAACATCCCACCGCTGCCACCAATCTGTCTGTTACGTACCAGCGTTGGTTTTAATTTTTAGGTAACATGGCACCCTATGGTGCTGGTATGCCGGAGGAACAACAGACCAAATTAAAAGTATATTTAATTTGTTTATTATTTTTATTTTTGTGGGTAAGCGAACTTTCTCATAAGAGTTCCGAGCTTGCTAATTTTATCTGTAGATGGGAATAGGTGAAGAAAGTATTTAACGACGATTCACTGTCTTAACTAAAAACGAGTAATTTCAAAGAAAGGACATTTATTTAAAGCCTACAAAAATCTTAATTTCTACCGCGCACCTTTTAAAAGGAATACCGGGCATGAATGCAGACCACATGTTTTACAATTTGAACAATTGCATGTTAAAAATCAGTTATGACCCCTTGGCTTCTACGAGAGGGAGAGAGAGAGAGAGAGAGAGACTATAAGACTGACCTTGCTCGATGATCGTGTTCGCTGGTCTGGGCACTTGTTTCCACGATCCACAGATTATCCCACGCACTTCTCCTACCCGCGAGTTGTCACCCGAATTTACATGCACTGTCACTTTATTTCCGATGTTTTTAGTCCTGGATACTTTTATAAGCACCCCTCTGGGCCGTACGCACAAAGCACTATACTACTGTTGATTGTTATGGTTTAACGTCAGCAACAACCCCAGGGCATTGTTCACCCTCGTAGCAACTTGGCGTTATTCGGATGACAACCGCGACTCTGGGAAGCGCGAGTAAAAATATCGACGGAGCGTGGGCACTAGGTCCCCAAACCTACCGGACTTCTAGCACGGGCTAGAAGCTAACGATAAATGCTCTCGAACCAGGGCCCGAATCATCGTTGTACCCTCGCATGGGGATAGGATGGAAGGGTGTTTTTGCTGACTCTTGGGAGAAAGGAAAAATGATAGACCGAAGTTCCTATCTTTAAAATGCTGACTTTTGTGGGAAAGGTA